>JAVTVY010017103.1:0-67879 GCA_036873755.1 Hanleya hanleyi | reverse complement strand
TGATACCTCATACGACTCCATTGGCCCATTAGGGACTCCCTAGCTCCAAAACCGCTATTTCCATACCCTTGGGCCACCGCGCATGCGCAGAATGCCGATATTTCAACCCCACACCCAGCCCATCAGATGCCCCTTCACGAATGCTTCACATCGATACCTCACTCGACCCCATTGGTCCATTAGCGGCTTCCCTAGCTCCAAAACGTCTATTTCCATACCCTTGGGCCTCCGCGCATGCGCAGAATGCCGATAGTTCAACCCCGCGCCCGGCCCATCAGATGCCCCTTCACATATGCTTCACTTTGATACCTCACTCGACCCCATCGGTCCACTAGGGGCTCCCCTAGTTCCAAAAAGGCTATTTTCATACCCTTCGGCCACCGCGCATGCGCAAAAGGCCGATATGTCAACCCCTCACCCAGCCCATTAGATGCCCCTTCACCTAAGCTTCACTTTGATACCTCACTCGACCCCATCGGTCCATTTTATCTAGGGACTACTTTTTCTCCGCGGAAGCTTTTTTCCCGAGACCGAATCACCGCCAAAACCGCGGCCAAACCGCATCACCGCGGATGAATACATTTCTTTCTTTTTTTTTTGCCGGAACTATTTTCCACCCACCTCCCACCACACTCGCGGCCATCTTGTACCCACCCCCCACATCTTGCACTCACTGACACTCGCGGCCATCTTGTACCCACCCCCCACATCTTGCACTCATTGACACTCGCGGCCATCTTGTACCCACCCCCCACACATGACACTCATACACAGGCCACGCCCCAATACGCCCCAATCCACACACCATCCACCAATCAGAATCACGCTTACAAACAAACAATTGTGACGTCAGAGTTACATCCGGGGCGAATGTAACTCAATTTGCGCTTTATACACTACTTAACGGTGACATAGCGTGCCATAACATTGATTCGGGTCACCGACAAAAATCAATTATTACGTATACATACATACAAAGATAGTGTCAGTAGTCCAGAAATACAGATTTACACGTTCTCTTATCGACCTCCAACGGGTTCAACTTTTAGCCGGCAAATCTTTCGAAGACGGAGAAGACGTATGAAATTACTTCTGAAACGTTCACTGACGAAGGCGTACAAGAAAGGATTCAGGGTTGAATTTGCGAACATTAGCCAGGTGAAAGCCGGCAAAAGGTGGTGATTCACACAAGCGACACAAAACGTTTTCAGCCAAATACAAGCAGTGTACGGTGTCCAGCAGCTGACGAACACACCGACTAGTATAGCCAAAGAGCTTGCGGCTTTCCTATGTCGTCGCACCGTCGTTTTTTGTCGTTTGTTGCCAATATTTGCTTCTTTTGTGAGAATGTGTTTCGGTATAATCCGCTGTTGTGTCGAAATTTCGATAACGTTGATGTTCGGTTGGAGTATGTTACATGATACTTGGTTTCGTGAGCGATTGCGAATCAGCACATACAGGTAGAGATTCAGTGAGGTTATAGAAATTAAGGGTACGAAGAAGTTGATTACAGAGGTTAGCATTATAAACGCCGAGTTTTGCCCGAACTCAAAATCACAGTATTCCGCATCAAGTGCGCTATAGCCACTCGCATCATCCCAGCTGATGATGGCTGGGACGTAAACAATGAACGCCAATATCCATGACACGGTTATGCGGATCATGGCACATTTGGCCGTTTGTTTCTCGGAGTAGTCCGCTCCTTGCCTGACCAGCATGCACCTGTCGTAACTCACCAGTATTATAACAAGCACGGACTCTAAAGTAGCCGTAAAACCTAGGCTCATCTCAATCTTGCCCAATATCACGCTAAAGGGCGTAGCGTAGTCACCGAGCGTATAAACTGCATAAAATGGCATGCTTATACAACCGACGAAAAGGTCGGAAACGGCCAAACTCATCAAATATCTGTTGTGAACTGTTCGGAGTTTGCGATCTTGACAATATGAAATGATGGTGAGAATGTTGCCAACGACACATGTGATCACCATACATGATATGATGATTCCATAGATGACCTTGCTATGTAATGACAGGACTTGTATCTCTTTCTGGTGATCGTAGCTTCCGTTCGTGTCGTTGCTACCTTGCGTGGCTGGTGCTGCTGCCACAATGATACCAATAATATAAGGGAAGACCATCGATATCTGCCTCGTAACCGTTCTTCCAGGCAGGGCCATTTCACTAAAATTATAAGAAAATGAGGGTAAACGAAATTGACGTTCAATTCTAAAGGTTCGTTTTTTTAAAATCTTAATATTTATTCACCACGTTAAAAGGATATAATATATGTAACAAATCGTCATAAAAAATATGACAGTCATATCTATGTGTGTCTCTCAATAGTCATAACACTGAATACGGTAGGAGATTTCGTTTCTTCATTTTTGAAGGTGTCAAACTGACAGCTGTAAAATTTCCACTTGCTGCTACCGTGCAAAATACTGACCGCATATAGTTGCATAAATAAACCAAAAGAGAGCTAGTAGCGATATAGCAGATAGATTGAGCCTTTCCAGCCCGATGTCCAGGATAAGGTGAAGTTGGGAAGTACTTTTGGAGGTTCATCTAAAAGGCATTTATGAGTTTGCCTTTTTCGTATCAAGTAAATACGGGTGATTTAGTGGAGGCACATGTATACAAGTATAGTTTTTAACCTCGAAAGCGCTTAACGCTCTCCAATCGCTGAATCTGAAAGTCTCAGTCAGTCTTCTCCCTAAAGCCCAAGTCCCACTTGAGCGAAAATTTTTACGAAACTTTGCGATGTATTGGTCGTAATGTTTCGTAATAAATCGCTTTACAAAAGCCGGTTTTTCGCGTCATTTGGGGCGAATAGATACGACATGTTTTACGAATAATTACGACTGTTTGCGATGCAGTTACAAAGAAATACGATACTTTTACGACAGTTAGCGATATTCGCACCCAAATTTAGGCGAATCAGAGCGAAACACTTGCGAATATGTGCGATGTATTTGCGAACATTTACGAAGTGCATACGACTACTTGCCATTATTTCACGATATCTTGCGAATACGTACGAAGGTTTTACGACGTTTTTAGGACGCTGTTATGACAGGTTGGGTCAAATGTTTACGATTTCTTCGTATACAATCGTTTCCTAAGTAAAGCCCAAGTCTCACTTAGGCGAATTCCTTTACGAAGCTTGACGATTTAAGATCGTAAGTATTGGTAAGATTCTCGCAAGCTATTCGTAAAGACATTCGCCAATTTCAAAATGTTCAAAAAATTCGCCAAGCAATGCGATTTTGCCTTAAGTCTCAAATATTCGTAATTTTATCGTAAACAATCGTAAGTCGTCGTAACTACGTTGTAGTGCATCGTAATTAAGTCGTAATTTAATCGCCTTATTTGTAACAGTTCCGTTAATAATCGTCAAGAGAAAAATAAACACTAATAGTTACGATAACTTACGACAGGAAACGATGGTATACGAAGTAATCGTAAACATTTTACCCAAATTGTCATAACAACGTCGTAAAAACGTCGTAAAACCTTCGTACGTTTTCGCGAGACATCGTGAAATAATGGCAAGTAGTCGTATGCACTTCGTAAATGTTCGCAAATACATCGCACATATTCGCAACTGTATCGCACTGATTCGCCTAAATTTGTGTGCGAATATCGCTAACTGTTGTAAAAGTATCGTATTTCTTTGTAACTGCATCGCAAACAGTCGTAATTACTCGTAAAACATGTCGTATCTATTCGCCCCAAATGACGGGAAAACCGGTTTTTGTAAAGCGATTTATTACGAAACATTACGATCAATACATCGCAAAGTTTCGTAAACAACTTCACTTAAGTGGGACTTGGGCTTTATCGTAACTATTAGTATTTATTTTTCATTTAACGATTATTAACGGAACTGTTACCAATAAGGCGATTAAATTACGACTTAATTACGATGCATTACAACGTAGTTACGACGACTTACGATAAAATTACGAATATTTGAGACTTAAGGCAAAATCGCATTGCTTGGCGAATTTTTTGAACATTTTGAAATTGACGCGGCGATAAAACCGTGGCGACGATTTTCTTACGAATTGAAGCGATGGCTTACGAATCATGGCGAATGTCTTTACGAATAGCTTGCGAGAACCTTACCAATACTTACGATCTTAAATCGTCAAGCTTCGTAAAGGAATTCGCCTAAGTGGGACTTGGGCTTTATCTAACCGCCAGTAAAGCCCCAGTCACACTGTCAAGAATTGGGTAGGCGAATCACCACGAACTGGAAAATCGTGTTAACTCTTGGCAATTCGTACTGGCATCTTGCGGGGTTCGTCGCAGATCGTGACCGTTCTTGCCTATTCTCGGAGAGAGTACGAAGTTTTGAAATGTTCAAAACATTCGCTGGCCAATTACGATTAAATGGTATACGTATGGCATTCTTGGCACCATCCTACTGCCTTCTCGCATGCATTCTCGTCCTATCGTGTATATTCGTGGGTAGTCGTAGTAGTTCTTTCGGTCACAAATCAGCAAGAATGCCGTACGCATTGTACGATGATTGTTGGACGCATTCTACGCTTCTTGTACGATCATACTACGATACTGAGAAGAATTCAACACGATGTGTGGCGACAGTACTACGAATACCCACGACAGTACTACGAATAACCGCGACGGTACTACGAATACCCACGCTGGCGCTACGTTTCATGAAGAATAGGCTACGCTTCCTTGCGAATCTCGTACGATTTCATAGTATTGCTCCACGATCTCTCGCGAAGACCATCGTATGTTGTACATTTCAGAGAAGACGGATCATATATATAGGTTCGCATGGCCTCCTGGAGTGTCGTGTCACAGCGTAACAGGTTCGTACTGCATTCGTACTCACATCGTACCTCATACGTGCTTATTCGTAGCAGATTATCGAACATTCGTAGTGGATTCACGGGCTGCTGTGTTGATGCGTAGGGCGTTCTTCATTGAATCGTACTGCATGCGTACTCATTCTTGATGATTTTTGTTAAATGCTTATGGCATTCTCAAAGAGAGCCGTGTCTACCCGCGGGAGACCAAAGCGACTCTCATGTAAACTGGTGACATTTTTTAATCTCCAATCTCAAAGCGAGGCAGCATGACATCACTCGCTCGACCGGACTATTCATTCTCAAAGAGAGCCGTGTCTACCCGCGAACTACTTCCTGTATTAGATAACTCGCTTTCACGGCCAAGTATACATACCGACAATAATTTGTTCGCGATTGATATGCTCCGAAACGGAAAGAGTCATTTCCCAATTATATAGCCCACGTTATGTTCAGCAATTCGCTTCTAACTCGGCGGAGTCAGCAGGTCAGTGACAAGCCGGATACAGGGTGAAAATCATACGCCGCCTACTCACCCCCCAAATTTTGAGGGGATGGCTCCCATTTACCCGTGAGACTCTCGGGAGTCTCGCGAGACGAGAATGTGCTTATGGCTGTCGTACAAGGAACCTACGGCATGCGTAAGGGATTCGTAGGACAGTTTCAAAGAGGCCCTCTACAGACGAATTGACACGAATCGACAAGATTAAAATATTCGTGGTCATTTGCCGGCATTCTCCACCCAATTCTTGACAGTGTGACTGGGGCTTAATACGCATATACGATACTGTTATTTCAGTTACCAGTTTCTTTGCTTTTTCTCATAAAAGAATAAATCGCACGATTTATCTCTTATTTCGTATACACGACTTCTTACGTCGTGCGCAGGATTTAATTGACCAATATGAAGTGGAAGTTGTGGCACCGGTAGCGATTTCCCATGTGGTCGTTACAGCTGACAGAAATCGTGACTGGATATATACCGATAAAGAAATAACAAATAAGGCTATGAGGGCATATGAATGGAATGTAGGCCATATTCAGAAATAGGATCCATCAGAAATGTCTGTAAAAAGCAGGAGGATGTGGAGGGTATCATATATATATATACGCGATTCCACCCCTCGACATATACCCGTATGCATTTGTGTTGTATAGCCTACTGGTATAATTCGAAGAATCTGAAAACTGCCTTACGGAATACTCGCGCGAGGGGCTTGGAAGGGAGGATTCTGGCTGAAATATCGGCATGAGTTGATCAACGAACTTGAATAAATAATGTAGAATTGATGACAAAAACGGAAGGGGAATGGTGGCAATAACATCGGCAAACATTGCATTCTGCTTCAAATTCATCCTTAAGAAAAGTATACACAAGCGAAAAGACTTCAGGCCCAATAAAATCGCTTTATTTACATCCAGAGACATTCGCGGTAGTAGTATCGGTGCGGGTATGCGACTGATGGCATTCGATGACCTTGTGAGGCAACTGGACACTGAATGACGCCATGAGGTCAAGCTTGAAGGCTAGAGGTGAAAGGTCGAAAGGTTGGCATTCAAATTGAGCGAATCAGGGACTCGGATTTGTTTGGAACTCTCGGGAGTCTCGCGAGACGAGAATGTGCTTATGGCTGTCGTGCAAGGAACCTACGGCATGCGTAAGAGGTTCGTAGGACAGTTTCAAAGAGGCCCTCTCCAGACGAATTGACACGAATCGACAAGATTAAAATATTCGTGGTCATTTGCCGGCATTCTCCACCCAATTCTTGACAGTGTGACTGGGGCTTAATACGCATATACGATACTGTTATTTCAGTTATCAGTTTCTTTGCTTTTTCTCATAAAAGAATAAATCGCACGATTTATCTCTTATTTCGTATACACGACTTCTTACGTCGTGCGCAGGACTTAATTGACCAATATGAAGTGGAAGTTGTGGCACCGGTAGCGATTTCCCATGTGGTCGTTACAGCTGACAGAAATCGTGACTGGATATATACCGATAAAGAAATAACAAATAAGGCTATGAGGGCATATGAATGGAATGTAGGCCATATTCAGAAATAGGATCCATCAGAAATGTCTGTAAAAAGCAGGAGGATGTGGAGGGTATCATATATATATATACGCGATTCCACCCCTCGACATATACCCGTATGCATTTGTGTTGTATAGCCTACTGGTATAATTCGAAGAATCTGAAAACTGCCTTACGGAATACTCGCGCGAGGGGCTTGGAAGGGAGGATTCTGGCTGAAATATCGGCATGAGTTGATCAACGAACTTGAATAAATAATGTAGAATTGATGACAAAAACGGAAGGGGAATGGTGGCAATAACATCGGCAAACATTGCATTCTGCTTCAAATTCATCCTTAAGAAAAGTATACACAAGCGAAAAGACTTCAGGCCCAATAAAATCGCTTTATTTACATCCAGAGACATTCGCGGTAGTAGTATCGGTGCGGGTATGCGACTGATCGCATTCGATGACCTTGTGAGGCAACTGGACACTGAATAAGAGAGAAAGAATGACGCCATGAGGTCAAGCTTGAAGGCTAGAGGTGAAAGGTCGAAAGGTTGGCATTCAAATTGAGCGAATCAGGGACTCGGATTTGTTTGCAACCGCGCCCAATGAGAACGTAAGGGTTCAAATTGGATTGGCTTTGTAACGGTCGGTGAAACTTCACAAAACTCGCTGCAGTTGAAGAAAAGAAGTTGAAAACGGACCAATAAATAAGCGCTATATTGATAGAACCCGTTTGCTCAGTATAAAGACCGTACATTTAACGCAGAAGAGCTGGGTGAATTTTACAGACTATGTCGTTGTGATCGACGACCTGATTGGTATTTTGATAGAACCGTACTTCGTGTGTTTATCATTTCCGCGCTTCTGTAGTATTTTCCATTGTCAGGATTGTCGTGTGCGTGTTGGTTCTACGCACAGCTCTATCTCTATTGCAAGCACGTACTATGCCGGCATGGTAATATTATCGAAAAGGTTACACGAATTTTCAGCGACAGCGGTCAGTAACGTGAAGAATATGGAAGACTTGAATTTAAACGTATTTTTTATAACTCACTCACACGAATGTGTCATGTGCCAGCTTTCGTAATATTCTGGGTTTCTAGGTCAAGTGATTTGATCGCCATGTTGAATTGTGTGGACAAACAAAATTGTAATAGCTATAACTCTGGAAACGTGAGGTTTACAGACTTGTAAATTGTTGCAATGCAGTAGTCTTCCCACAATTCTCCAATGAATGTAACTCTAGTTCTCGCCTAGCAAACAATTGTCATACAAGAGTTGTTTTCCTCACTCCATTGTCACACTGGCTGAGTTAAGCGGCGATGAGATGTAGTGCATATTCTAAGAATAAGCTGATAGGTCGAAAGTCCCGGTGGCCATCATGGATCGATTCTTTCTTCCTTATTCATTGTCCAGTTACCTCTTGATGTCATAGAGTGTGATCAGTATTATACCCGCCCATGCTGCTCCCGGTAATGTTAATATCGAAGTTTAATGATATCTCACGTTAACATAGGAAAAACTTGTTTGAGCGTAACGGTAATAAGGCTGTCTTTGCTTTCGGTCCAAAACCCGGAAAAAAGTGTCTCTTGACATACTGAAATATCCGTCTCAAAATATTTCGATTGTCAATTGCATAACAAAAGGACGAAAATGTGCTCTTGACGCATTTGGCGTAAATGAGTTTTGGTGGTGTCAATAATTGACTACAACGCATAAAAGGCAAGTGGGAAGAGGTGCCGACATACTGACTGAATCCGAGTTAATGAGCAAATTTATGCTGGACTCTTTCCAGAGCTGTAAGTTTGATCTCTATGAACCTGGTCAGTGATCAGAATTTTACGACAAGAATATCACGATATGTTTCTGTCATCATTGAAAACTGTTGACCGCTTCTCTCTTGCAGGGAACTTATTATTAATATGGGAATTATTTTGTGGACGACGGTTGAATATTGAATGTCGGACGTGACGGCTGAATATTGAATGTCGGACGTGACGGCTGAATATTGAATGTCGGACGTGACGACTGAAAATTGAATGTCGGAGGTGACGGCTGAATTTTGAATGTCTGAGACTGAATGTGGGTCTTGCGCTATGCAATCATAATATGTTATTGCTACTTCCTCTTGTCGATTTTGATCCTTTTAACCAGACAAATGACATATTGTGCCCTTCTTGTATATCTTCTGCTCCTATTGCACAAGTCAACCATTGTATAAAACGAACCAGAGACGAGGGACGTGCTAATGGCTCTGATCGACGGATTAAATAGCTTCTTCGCATGACAAGTAATGGATGTTCGCAGAAGGTTTGATTTATTTTTGCATTTATACATTTACGTATGCAGACAAGGGCCAGTGCTAAGTAAACGTGCGCATATGGAATATGTTGTAATCACGGAATAGCTCTTTGCTCTGCAAATGGATATAACCCTTTTAACCTTTCACGAAGTTTATTTTTGTAATGAAGCTATGCAATAAAACGATTAACGATGAAAATATCCGATAATAATGTTTGAGAGGATAGGTTGTTCCCAAGAGCTTATGAGTGTGACGAGATGACTATAGATCTAGGGGTTGATGGGGTCGGAGCGATGTGGGGCATATACGGCATCATTCAAGAGCTATCGTGTCCTCTCTCGGACAAACGCATAGTGTAGCGATAGTCGCTTGCATTCCCCTTTAAAATCTCAGCTGTATTCTTGGCGCGTGACTACCTTTGATAATGAAAACGAGTAAAATACCGTGCGGTTTGCTTCCCAGAATGAATTTAACGCTGAAACTTCCATAGAATGCGAGAGAGTTAAAATAAGAGATGTGCACGATTTATTCGTTAAAAAAAAAAAAAAATAACAAAAGACTGATATCTGACATTAAATAACATTAAATGCTTGTTAATGGCGGTTTGTTAGCGGAGGCGAAGACTGATCAAAATGTAAGAATATTAGATTCAACGGTTGGGAAGCGGAGAGTGCTCCCGAGGTAAAAGGTATAGCTCTGTTTGGCCAATGTTTGATGGTATGCCCGTCAACGCCCGGTGGTGGTGGTGGTGGTGGTGTGTTGTGTGTGTGGTGGTGTGTGGTGGTGGTGGTGTGTGGTGGTGGTGGTAGTCGTGTGTGGTGGTGTGTGGTGGTGGTGGTGGTAGTGTGTGGTGGTGCGTACATACATATACACACACACACACACACGCACACGCATACACACCAACACACACACACACACACACACACGCGCATACACGCACACGCAAGCACACACACATACACACAGACGCATACACAAACGCAAGCACACACACCTTCACACGCACACATACACACACACGAATACACACACGCACATGCACGCACACACACACCCACACGCGTACACACACACACACACATACGCACACACAACCAAACGCAAACACACGCGCGCATACTCTCATTGGGCCTTGTGCCGCTAGGTCAAAAGGGCTCGAAATGCGCTTTTATACTACTAATCCTTCCTTCACTCCCCTAAAATGCCCACTTTCGCTACTACTCGTACTGATGACGTCACCGATGACGTCTCAGATGATGTGGACATCTCTCAAATCGTGGTCTACACGCCGAGAGCTACAAGATGACACCCCCCAAGACGCATTCGGACCAAGGATGGTCCATCCCTACCCCAAATCCCTTTCTTCACCGCCCCAAAATGCCCACTTTCGCTACTACTCCTACTGATGCCGTCATCAATGACGTCACAGATGCTGTGGACATCCGTCAAATCGGGGTCTGCACCCCGAAGGCTACAAGATGACACCTCCCACGACGCATTCGGACCAACGATGGTCCATCTCTACCCCAAATACCTTCCTTCACTGCCCCAAAATGCCCACTTTCGCTATTACTCGTACTGATGACGTCACAAATGACGCGAACATCCCTCAAATGGGGATGTACACCGTGAAAGCTACAAGATGACACCTCCCACGACACAATCGGACCAAAGATGGTCCCTCTACCCCAAATGCCTTTCTGCACTTTCCTAAAATGCCCACTTTCGCTACTACTCGTACTGATGACGTCACCGATGACGTCACAGATGCTGTAGACAGCCCCCAAATCGGGGTCTACACCCCGAGAGCTACAAAATGACACCTTCCAGGACGCATTCGGACCAAGGATGGTCCATCTCTACCCCAAATACCTTCCTGTACTGCCCCAAAATGACCACTTTATTTACTACAACCAACCACTTGACGCGACTTGCACTTGCCATTCTGCCCCACAAAAGCTTCACTTTGACACCTTCCACGACCCATTCGAACCCATAGCGGTCCATCTCTACCCCAAAAACACCCCCACATACCCCCCAAAATCCTTGCTTTCTATACTACGGCCAGACTGCGCATGCGCAGACTATTGAAAACGGACGAACCATTAGTTCAGTCGGATGCTCCTCAACGAGAGCTTCAAAATAAGACCTCATACGATACCATAGGATCATTAGGGGCTCACCTAGACCCCAAAACGTCCACCCCGTATGAACCTATATCCCATAGCCATGCAGTATAGGCCTATGGGCTTACCCAGGCCTCGGTGAACTTTTTCCAAAAATTTCACGGTTTCGCTTCGAAACCCTTCCCATCGTGTTCTAAATGACGAGACGTGAAAAACAAATCCAAACAACCCATATGACAATGAACATGTGTGAATTTCCCAGGTTGAACCTAGTGGCGAGGGAGTGGGAAGAGTAGTGAGAGAGTAGGGAGAGAGATGTGTGTGAGTGGACAGGGGTGCAAGTGGGGAGAATGATGAGTGGGGAGAGTGCGAGAGGCGAGTGAGTGGGAAGTAGTATATAAAACACGGAAAAGGTCGTATTGGCCTCTTTGCACTTAAACTTGAGAGATAACTCTTTATTCACGTGAAACATGCGACAAGGTTATGGATTGCATCAGCATTGGCTGGGTGCGAAGTTCTGTCCACTATAGATCTGGCAACCTTTGACCTTGTATTCCTCCGCGGTGATGCGGTCATGTCTGGCGGTGATGCGGTCTGCTCCGCGGAGAAAAAGTACTCCCCAGACTTCAAATACGCTGCATGGTCCGATTAGGTCGTATGAGGTATCAATGTGAAGCATTTGTGAAGGCGCATCTGATGGGCTGGGTGTGGGGTTGAAATATCGTCATTCTGCGCATGCGCGGTAGACCAACGATATGGAAATAGACGTTTTGGGGTCTAGGTGGGCCACTAATGGTCCGATTGGGCCGAGTGAGGTATCAATGTCAAGTGAGTAAAATACCGTGCGGTTTGCTTCCCAGAATGAATTTAACCCTGAAACTTCCATAGAATGCGAGAGAGGTGCACGATTTATTCGTTAAAAAAAATTAAAAATAACAAAAGACTGATATCTGACATTAAATAACATTAAATTCTTGTTAATGGCGGTTTGTTAGCGGAGGCGAAGACTGATCAAAATGTAAGAATATTAGATTCAACGTTTGGGAAGCGGAGAGTGCTCCCGAGGTAAAAGGTATAGCTCTGTTTGGCCTATGTTTGATGGTATGCCCGTCAACGCCCGGTGGTGGTGGTGGTGGTGGTGTGTTGTGTGTGTGGTGGTGTGTGGTGGTGGTGGTGTGTGGTGGTGGTGGTAGTCGTGTGTGGTGGTGTGTGGTGGTGGTGGTGGTAGTGTGTGGTGGTGCGTACATACATATACACACACACACACACACGCACACGCATACACACCAACACACACACACACACACACACACGCGCATACACGCACACGCAAGCACACACACATACACACAGACGCATACACAAACGCAAGCACACACACCTTCACACGCACACATACACACACACGAATACACACACGCACATGCACGCACACACACACACACACACACACACACACACGAAAGCACACTCACACGCGTACACGCAAGCATACAAACACATACGCACACACAACCAAACGCAAACACACGCGCGCATACTCTCATTGGGCCTTGTGCCGCTAGGTCAAAAGGGCTCGAAATGCGCTTTTATACTACTAATCCTTCCTTCACTCCCCTAAAATGCCCACTTTCGCTACTACTCGTACTGATGACGTCACCGATGACGTCTCAGATGATGTGGACATCTCTCAAATCGTGGTCTACACGCCGAGAGCTACAAGATGACACCCCCCAAGACGCATTCGGACCAAGGATGGTCCATCCCTACCCCAAATCCCTTTCTTCACCGCCCCAAAATGCCCACTTTCGCTACTAATCCTACTGATGCCGTCATCAATGACGTCACAGATGTTGTGGACATCCGTCAAATCGGGGTCTGCACCCCGAAGGCTACAAGATGACACCTCCCACGACGCATTCGGACCAACGATGGTCCATCTCTACCCCAAATACCTTCCTCCATCTCTACCCCAAAAACACCCCCACATACCCCCCAAAATCCTTGCTTTCTATACTACGGCCAGACTGCGCATGCGCAGACTATTGAAAACGGACGAACCATTAGTTCAGTCGGATGCTCCTCAACGAGAGCTTCAAAATAAGACCTCATACGATACCATAGGATCATTAGGGGCTCACCTAGACCCCAAAACGTCCACCCCGTATGAACCTATATCCCATAGCCATGCAGTATAGGCCTATGGGCTTACCCAGGCCTCGGTGAACTTTTTCCAAAAATTTCACGGTTTCGCTTCGAAACCCTTCCCATCGTGTTCTAAATGACGAGACGTGAAAAACAAATCCAAACAACCCATATGACAATGAACATGTGTGAATTTCCCAGGTTGAACCTAGTGGCGAGGGAGTGGGAAGAGTAGTGAGAGAGTAGGGAGAGAGATGTGTGTGAGTGGACAGGGGTGCAAGTGGGGAGAATGATGAGTGGGGAGAGTGCGAGAGGCGAGTGAGTGGGAAGTAGTATATAAAACACGGAAAAGGTCGTATTGGCCTCTTTGCACTTAAACTTGAGAGATAACTCTTTATTCACGTGAAACATGCGACAAGGTTATGGATTGCATCAGCATTGGCTGGGTGCGAAGTTCTGTCCACTATAGATCTGGCAACCTTTGACCTTGTATTCCTCCGCGGTGATGCGGTCATGTCTGGCGGTGATGCGGTCTGCCTCCGCGGAGAAAAAGTACTCCCCAGACTTCAAATACGCTGCATGGTCCGATTAGGTCGTATGAGGTATCAATGTGAAGCATTTGTGAAGGCGCATCTGATGGGCTGGGTGTGGGGTTGAAATATCGTCATTCTGCGCATGCGCGGTAGACCAACGATATGGAAATAGACGTTTTGGGGTCTAGGTGGGCCACTAATGGTCCGATTGGGCCGAGTGAGGTATCAATGTCAAGTGAGTAAAATACCGTGCGGTTTGCTTCCCAGAATGAATTTAACCCTGAAACTTCCATAGAATGCGAGAGAGGTGCACGATTTATTCGTTAAAAAAAATTAAAAATAACAAAAGACTGATATCTGACATTAAATAACATTAAATTCTTGTTAATGGCGGTTTGTTAGCGGAGGCGAAGACTGATCAAAATGTAAGAATATTAGATTCAACGTTTGGGAAGCGGAGAGTGCTCCCGAGGTAAAAGGTATAGCTCTGTTTGGCCTATGTTTGATGGTATGCCCGTCAACGCCCGGTGGTGGTGGTGGTGGTGGTGTGTTGTGTGTGTGGTGGTGTGTGGTGGTGGTGGTGTGTGGTGGTGGTGGTAGTCGTGTGTGGTGGTGTGTGGTGGTGGTGGTGGTAGTGTGTGGTGGTGCGTACATACATATACACACACACACACACACGCACACGCATACACACCAACACACACACACACACACACACACGCGCATACACGCACACGCAAGCACACACACATACACACAGACGCATACACAAACGCAAGCACACACACCTTCACACGCACACATACACACACACGAATACACACACGCACATGCACGCACACACACACACACACACACACACACACACACGAAAGCACACTCACACGCGTACACGCAAGCATACAAACACATACGCACACACAACCAAACGCAAACACACGCGCGCATACTCTCATTGGGCCTTGTGCCGCTAGGTCAAAAGGGCTCGAAATGCGCTTTTATACTACTAATCCTTCCTTCACTCCCCTAAAATGCCCACTTTCGCTACTACTCGTACTGATGACGTCACCGATGACGCCACAGATGCTGTGGACATCTCTCAAATCGTGGTCTACACGCCGAGAGCTACAAGATGACACCCCCCACGACGCATTCGGACCAAGGTAGGTCCATCCCTACCCCAAATCCCTTTCTTCACCGCCCCAAAATGCCCACTTTCGCTACTACTCCTACTGATGCCGTCATCAATGACGTCACAGATGCTGTGGACATCCATCAAATCGGGGTCTGCACCCCGAAGGCTACAAGATGACACCTCCCACGACGCATTCGGACCAACGATGGTCCATCTCTACCCCAAATACCTTCCTTCACTGCCCCAAAATGCCCACTTTCGCTATTACTCGTACTGATGACGTCACAAATGACGCGAACATCCCTCAAATGGGGATGTACACCGTGAAAGCTACAAGATGACACCTCCCACGACACAATCGGACCAAAGATGGTCCCTCTACCCCAAATACCTTTCTGCACTTTCCTAAAATGCCCACTTTCGCTACTACTCGTACTGATGACGTCACCGATGACGTCACAGATGCTGTAGACAGCCCCCAAATCGGGATCTACACCCCGAGAGCTACAAAATGACACCTTCCAGGACGCATTCGGACCAAGGATGGTCCATCTCTACCCCAAATACCTTCCTGTACTGCCCCAAAATGACCACTTTTTTGGCCCCAAAAAGCTTCACTTTGACACCTTCCACGACCCATTCGAACCCATAGCGGTCCATCTCTACCCCAAAAACACCCCCACATACCCCCCAAAATCCTTGCTTTCTATACTACGGCCAGACTGCGCATGCGCAGACTATTGAAAACGGACGAACCATTAGTTCAGTCGGATGCTCCTCAACGAGAGCTTCAAAATAAGACCTCATACGATACCATAGGATCATTAGGGGCTCACCTAGACCCCAAAACGTCCACCCCGTATGAACCTATATCCCATAGCCATGCAGTATAGGCCTATGGGCTTACCCAGGCCTCGGTGAACTTTTTCCAAAAATTTCACGGTTTCGCTTCGAAACCCTTCCCATCGTGTTCTAAATGACGAGACGTGAAAAACAAATCCAAACAACCCATATGACAATGAACGTGTGTGAATTTCCCAGGTTGAACCTAGTGGCGAGGGAGTGGGAAGAGTAGTGAGAGAGTAGGGAGAGAGATGTGTGTGAGTGGACAGGGGTGCAAGTGGGGAGAATGATGAGTGGGGAGAGTGCGAGAGGCGAGTGAGTGGGAAGTAGTATATAAAACACGGAAAAGGTCGTATTGGCCTCTTTGCACTTAAACTTGAGAGATAACTCTTTATTCACGTGAAACATGCGACAAGGTTATGGAATGCATCAGCATTGGCTGGGTGCGAAGTTCTGTCCACTATAGGTCTGGCAACCTTTGACCTTGTATTCCTCCGCGGTGATGCGGTCATGTCTGGCGGTGATGCGGTCTGCCTCCGCGGAGAAAAAGTACTCCCCAGACTTCAAATACGCTGCATGGTCCGATTAGGTCGTATGAGGTATCAATGTGAAGCATTTGTGAAGGCGCATCTGATGGGCTGGGTGTGGGGTTGAAATATCGTCATTCTGCGCATGCGCGGTAGACCAACGATATGGAAATAGACGTTTTGGGGTCTAGGTGGGCCACTAATGGTCCGATTGGGCCGAGTGAGGTATCAATGTCAAGCATATGTGAGGGGGCATCCGACGGGGTGGGTGTAGGGTTGGAATATCGTCATTCTGCGCATGCGCGGTAGACAAAGGGTATGGAAATAGTCGTTTTGGGGCCTAGGTGGGCCACTAGTGGTCCTATGGAGTCGTATGAGGTAACAATAAGAAGAATTCGTGAAGGAGCATCCGGCGGGGTGGGTGTGGGGTTGGAATATCGTCATTCTGTGCGTTTTGGGATCTAGGGGAGCCCCTAATGGGCCGATGGAGTTGTATGAGGTATCAATGTGAAGCATATGTGAGGGGGCATCTGACTGGACTAGTGTCTTGATCGTTGTCAACATTCTGCGAATGCGCAAATAGGGAATTGTGGGAAAAGGGCGCTGTAATGAACGTTTCGGGATCTGGGTGAGTCCCTAATGGGCCGATGGAGTCGTATGAGGTATCAATGTGAAGCATATGTGAGGGGGCATCCGCCTGCACTAGTGTCTCGGCTGTTGTCAACATTCTGCGAATGCTCAGACAGGGAATTGTGAGAAAAGGGTGTGGAAACAGACGTTTTGGGATCTAGGTGAGCCACTAGTGGTCCTATGGAGTCGAATGAGGTATCAATGTGAAGCACACATGAGGGAGCATCCGTCTAGGTGGATGTGGGGTAGGAATATCGTCATTCTGCGCATGCGCAGGCAGGCCGTAGTATGGAAATATACCTTTTGGGGCCGATTTGGACCACTAGTGGTCCAAATGGGTTGTGGGAGGTGTCAAAGTGAAGCTTTTGTGGAGTAGAGTTCGAATGGCGTGTTTTTTTATTGCAAGTCGCGTCAATCTGCGCATGCGCAGTTGGGTGTAGTAAGTAAAGTGGCCATTTTGGGGCAGTGAAGGAAGGTATTTGGTGTAGAGATGTCCAGGCTGCAAGAGCACAATGATCCACACGTCTCCCCTGTTTTGTTTTTTTTCTTAATAACAATTATAGTACATTGATATAACGAGTACTAGTATTCCTTGTAACTCTGTGTAGAGATCTGGTTAGTGCGACCTGGAACTTCCGACTTCGGCCCCATCAGTGTGATCATGCATAGGAATTGATAGATTGATGGATTTGACATCAAAATTACAAAATTTGTCCAAATTATGGCGATTTTTTGCCAAGTTTTTTATCCATATTTAGTTAAATACCAGGTTGTTAGTAATAAATTATATTTTTTTCTATAATATGAGTAATTATAAGCTTAACTTAGCACGCGTTTTTTATTCAGATAAAGAACTATTCCAAGATTTTACTGCATGTAAATACCATAACAAAGCACTCTATGCACCGGTGACCTCTATTGATCTGACCTGACAGTTATGACGTTTCATATATACGTCACCAGTCACGTGCGCTCCGTATGTCGTCTGCCAGAATGTAAACACACAGCCATGACCGCTTGGGTACCGATCAGTTTTAGTGTTTTGACCATTACTTTAATAGGTTTGGATCTATATACGTTGTGAAACTGTCACTTGGAGACTTTAACATGGACTTCTATCCACCATACGTGATGATCGCGGCGTCTGTATCACTGACTGTGTGTACTATAGGTGTTCGAGATGGATATTGCAACCCGGAAATAGAGGTCATATATGATGGGAAACAACTGGTGAGTACACAACGCATGTTCTGTTGCATTCCTGTTCACTGTTCTCATTAACTTAACTTATTTTTCAAACTAGCGGTAGGGACAGTGTCACATGAAATCAGTGTCGGGTCTGGTTGTATTTGCAAATACATATAGAAACACTGATAGATAGCTTGAGGCCAGACTCCTGAAGATTCCTCATACAAATATTACAAATCGATAGGGTTATAATATACAGATCCACTAGCATTTTTCGAAACTTTGGATGCTATCTTTTCATGTACTGTCAAGCGATCGCATAACACCAAGAATAGATCTAGAACGAGACTGCGAAATTTGTAATTTTAATCCCAATTATTTACAGGTAACTTATATAACATGTTATTAAAAAACATGATGTCTTATACCTCCCGTCCTTATGTATCTTTACCTGCATTTGACATGTAATTTCGGTTGTCCACACAGTCTCGGTCTTTAGGATAGGTATAAATTTATTGATTTATTGCTAACACCTGTACTAATCTTGACACAAAATATGACACATTTTTCTCATCAAGGTATATCAGATGTTATACATTCACCGGGGTCCTAATTTCCTTCCTTCGGGAAGTTGTAGCGGTTGTCGGATTTTTCTGTTCTGAGGGTAATGGGGCACCTGTGTCCAAGCTGCAAGAGCACAATGATCCACACGTCTCTCCTGTTTTGTTTTTTTTCTTAATAACAATTATAGTACATTGATATAACGAGTACTAGTATTCCTTGTAACTCTGTGCAGAGATCTGGTTAGTGCGACCTGGAACTTCCGACTTCGGCCCCATCAGTGTGATCATGCATAGGAATTGATAGATTGATGGATTTGACATCAAAATTACAAAATTTGTCCAAATTATGGCGATTTTCTGCCAAGTTTTTTATCCATATTTAGTTAAATACCAGGTTGTTAGTAATAAATTATATTTTTTTCTATAATATGAGTAATTATAAGCTTAACTTAGCACGCGTTTTTTATTCAGATAAAGAACTATTCCAAGATTTTACTGCATGTAAATACCATAACAAAGCACTCTATGCACCGGTGACCTCTATTGATCTGACCTGACAGTTATGACGTTTCATATATACGTCACCAGTCACGTGCGCTCCGTGTGTCGTCTGCCAGAATGTAAACACACAGCCATGACCGCTTGGGTACCGATCAGTTTTAGTGTTTTGACCATTACTTTAATAGGTTTGGATCTATATACGTTGTGAAACTGTCACTTGGAGACTTTAACATGGACTTCTATCCACCATACGTGATGATCGCGGCGTCTGTATGACTGACTGTGTGTACTATAGGTGTTCGAGATGGATATTGCAACCCGGAAATAGAGGTCATATATGATGGGAAACAACTGGTGAGTACACAACGCATGTTCTGTTGCATTCCTGTTCACTGTTCTCATTAACTTATTTTTCAAACTAGCGGTAGGGACAGTGTCATATGAAATCAGTGTCGGGTCTGGTTGTATTTGCAAATACATATAGAAACACTGATAGATAGCTTGAGGCCAGACTCCTGAAGATTCCTCATACAAATATTACAAATCGATAGGGTTATAATATACAGATCCACTAGCATTTTTCGAAACTTTGGATGCTATCTTTTCATGTACTGTCAAGCGATCGCATAACACCAAGAATAGAACGAGACTGCGAAATTTGTAATTTTAATCCCAATTATTTACAAGTAACTTATATAACATGTTATTAAAAAACATGATGTCTTATACCTCCCGTCCTTATGTATCTTTACATGCATTTGACATGTAATTTCGGTTGTCCACACAGTCTCGGTCTTTAGGATAGGTATAAATTTATTGATTTATTGCTAACACCTGTACTAATCTTGACACAAAATATGACACATTTTCCCCATCAAGGTATATCAGATGTTATTCATTCACCGGGGTCCTAATTTCCTTCCTTCGGGAAGTTGTAGCGGTTGTCGGATTTTTCTGTTCTGAGGGTAATGGGGCACCTGTGTCCAAGCTGCAAGAGCACAATGATCCACACGTCTCCCCTGTTTTTTGTTTTTTTTTTCTTAATAACAATTATAGTACATTGATATAACGAGTACTAGTATTCCTTGTAACTCTGTGCAGAGATCTGGTTAGTGCGACCTGGAACTTCCGACTTCGGCCCCATCAGTGTGATCATGCATAGGAATTGATAGATTGATGGATTTGACATCAAAATTACAAAATTTGTCCAAATTATGGCGATTTTCTGCCAAGTTTTTTTATCCATATTTAGTTAAAAACCAGGTTGTTAGTAATAAATTTTTTTTTTCTATAATATGAGTAATTATAAGCTTAACTTAGCACGCGTTTTTTATTCAGATAAAGAACTATTCCAAGATTTTACTGCATGTAAATACCATAACAAAGCACTCTATGCACCGGTGACCTCTAAAGATCTGACCTGACAGTTATGACGTTTCATATACACGTCACCAGTCACGTGCGCTCCTTGTGTCGTCTGCCAGAATGTAAACACACAGCCATGACCGCTTGGGTACTGATCAATTTGAGTGTTTTGACCATTACTTTAATAGGTTTGATCTATATACGTTGCGAAACTGTCACTTGGAGACTTTAACATGGACTTCTATCCACCATACGTGATGATCGCGGCGTCTGTATCACTGATTGTGTGTACTATAGGTGTTCGAGATGGATATTGCAACCCGGAAATAGAGATATATGATGGGAAACAACTGGTGAGTACACAACGCATGTTCTGTTGCATTCCTGTTCACTGTTCTCATTAACTTATTTTTCAAACTAGCGGTAGGGACAGTGTCACATGAAATCAATGTCGGGTCTGGTTGCATTTGCAAATACATATAGAAACACTGATAGATAGCTTGAGGCCAGACTCCTGAAGATTCCTCATACAAATATTAAAAATCGATAGGGTTATAATATACAGATCCACTAGCATTTTTCGAAACTTTGGATGCTATCTTTTCATGTACTGTCAAGCGATCGCATAACACCAAGAATAGAACGAGACTGCGAAATTTGTAATTTTAATCCCAATTATTTACAGGTAACTTATATAACATGTTATTAAAAAACATGATGTCTTATACCTCCCGTCCTTATGTATCTTTACATGCATTTGACATGTAATTTCGGTTGTCCACACAGTCTCGGTCTTTAGGATAGGTATAAATTTATTGATTTATTGCTAACACCTGTACTAATCTTGACACAAAATATGACACATTTTTCCCATCAAGGTATATCAGATGTTATTCATTCACCGGGGTCCTAATTTCCTTCCTTCGGGAAGTTGTAGCGGTTGTCGGATTTTTCTGTTCTGAGGGTAATGGGGCACCTGTGTCCAAGCTGCAAGAGCACAATGATCCACACGTCTCCCCTGTTTTTTGTTTTTTTTTTCTTAATAACAATTATAGTACATTGATATAACGAGTACTAGTATTCCTTGTAACTCTGTGCAGAGATCTGGTTAGTGCGACCTGGAACTTCCGACTTCGGCCCCATCAGTGTGATCATGCATAGGAATTGATAGATTGATGGATTTGACATCAAAATTACAAAATTTGTCCAAATTATGGCGATTTTCTGCCAAGTTTTTCTATCCATATTTAGTTAAAAACCAGGTTGTTAGTAATAAATTATTTTTTTCTATAATATGAGTAATTATAAGCTTAACTTAGCACGCGTTTTTTATTCAGATAAAGAACTATTCCAAGATTTTACTGCATGTAAATACCATAACAAAGCACTCTATGCACCGGTGACCTCTATTGATCTGACCTGACAGTTATGACGTTTCATATACACGTCACCAGTCACGTGCGCTCCGTATGTCGTCTGCCAGAATGTAAACACACAGCCATGACCGCTTGGGTACCGATCAGTTTTAGTGTTTTGACCATTACTTTAATAGGTTTGGATCTATATACGTTGTGAAACTGTCACTTGGAGCTTTAACATGGACTTCTATCCACCATACGTGATGATCGCGGCGTCTGTATCACTGACTGTGTGTACTATAGGTGTTCGAGATGGATATTGCAACCCGGAAATAGAGGTCATATATGATGGGAAACAACTGGTGAGTACACAACGCATGTTCTGTTGCATTCCTGTTCACTGTTCTCATTAACTTACTTTTCAAACTAGCGGTAGGGACAGTGTCACATGAAATCAGTGTCGGGTCTGGTTGTATTTGCAAATACATATAGAAACACTGATAGATAGCTTGAGGCCAGACTCCTGAAGATTCCTCATACAAATATTACAAATCGATAGGGTTATAATATACAGATCCACTAGCATTTTTCGAAACTTTGGATGCTATCTTTTCATGTACTGTCAAGCGATCGCATAACACCAAGAATAGAACGAGACTGCGAAATTTGTAATTTTAATCCCAATTATTTACAGGTAACTTATATAACATGTTATTAAAAAACATGATGTCTTATACCTCCCGTCCTTATGTATCTTTACATGCATTTGACATGTAATTTCGGTTGTCCACACAGTCTCGGTCTTTAGGATAGGTATAAATTTATTGATTTATTGCTAACACCTGTACTAATCTTGACACAAAATATGACACATTTTCCCCATCAAGGTATATCAGATGTTATTCATTCACCGGGGTCCTAATTTCCTTCCTTCGGGAAGTTGTAGCGGTTGTCGGATTTTTCTGTTCTGAGGGTAATGGGGCACCTGTGTCCAAGCTGCAAGAGCACAATGATCCACACGTCTCCCCTGTTTTTTTTTTTTTTTTCTTAATAACAATTATAGTACATTGATATAACGAGTACTAGTATTCCTTGTAACTCTGTGCAGAGATCTGGTTAGTGCGACCTGGAACTTCCGACTTCGGCCCCATCAGTGTGATCATGCATAGGAATTGATAGATTGATGGATTTGACATCAAAATTACAAAATTTGTCCAAATTATGGCGATTTTCTGCCAAGTTTTTTATCCATATTTAGTTAAATACCAGGTTGTTAGTAATAAATTATATTTTTTTCTATAATATGAGTAATTATAAGCTTAACTTAGCACGCGTTTTTTATTCAGATAAAGAACTATTCCAAGATTTTACTGCATGTAAATACCATAACAAAGCACTCTATGCACCGGTGACCTCTATTGATCTGACCTGACAGTTATGACGTTTCATATATACGTCACCAGTCACGTGCGCTCCGTATGTCGTCTGCCAGAATGTAAACACACAGCCATGACCGCTTGGGTACCGATCAGTTTTAGTGTTTTGACCATTACTTTAATAGGTTTGGATCTATATACGTTGTGAAACTGTCACTTGGAGACTTTAACATGGACTTCTATCCACCATACGTGATGATCGCGGCGTCTGTATCACTGACTGTGTGTACTATAGGTGTTCGAGATGGATATTGCAACCCGGAAATAGAGGTCATATATGATGGGAAACAACTGGTGAGTACACAACGCATGTTCTGTTGCATTCCTGTTCACTGTTCTCATTAACTTATTTTTCAAACTAGCGGTAGGGACAGTGTCACATGAAATCAGTGTCGGGTCTGGTTGTATTTGCAAATACATATAGAAACACTGATAGATAGCTTGAGGCCAGACTCCTGAAGATTCCTCATACAAATATTACAAATCGATAGGGTTATAATATACAGATCCACTAGCATTTTTCGAAACTTTGGATGTTATCTTTTCATGTACTGTCAAGCGATCGCATAACACCAAGAATAGAACGAGACTGCGAAATTTGTAATTTTAATCCCAATTTTTTACAAGTAACTTATATAACATGTTATTAAAAAACATGATGTCTTATACCTCCCGTCCTTATGTATCTTTACATGCATTTGACATGTAATTTCGGTTGTCCACACAGTCTCGGTCTTTAGGATAGGTATAAATTTATTGATTTATTGCTAACACCTGTACTAATCTTGACACAAAATATGACACATTTTCCCCATCAAGGTATATCAGATGTTATTCATTCACCGGGGTCCTAATTTCCTTCCTTCGGGAAGTTGTAGCGGTTGTCGGATTTTTCTGTTCTGAGGGTAATGGGGCACCTGTGTCCAAGCTGCAAGAGCACAATGATCCACACGTCTCCCCTGTTTTGTTTTTTTTCTTGATAACAATTATAGTACATTGATATAACGAGTACTAGTATTCCTTGTAACTCTGTGCAGAGATCTGGTTAGTGCGACCTGGAACTTCCGACTTCGGCCCCATCAGTGTGATCATGCATAGGAATTGATAGATTGATGGATTTGACATCAAAATTACAAAAGTTGTCCAAATTATGGCGATTTTCTGCCAAGTTTTTTTATTCATATTTAGTTGAATACCAGGTTGTTAGTAATAAATTATTTTTTTCTATAATATGAGTGATTATAAGCTTAACTTAGCACGCGTTTGTATTCAGACAAAGATCTGTTCCAAGATTTTACTGCATGTAAATACCATAACAAAGCACTCTATGCACCGGTGACCTCTATTGATCTGACCTGACAGTTATGACGTTTCACATATACGTCACCAGTCACGTGCGCTCCGTATGTCGTCTGCCAGAATGTAAACACACAGCCATGACCGCTTTGGTACCGATCAATTTTAGTGTTTTGACCATTACTTTAATAGGTTTGGATCTATATACGTTGTGAAACTGTCACTTGGAGACTTTAACATGGACTTCTATCCACCATACGTGATGATCGCGGCGTCTGTATGACTGACTGTGTGTACTATAGGTGTTAGAGATGGATATTGCAACCCGGAAATAGAGGTCATATATGATGGGAAACAACTGGTGAGTACACAACGCATGTTCTGTTGCATTCCTGTTCACTGTTCTCATTAACTTATTTTTCAAACTAGCGGTAGGGACAGTGTCACATGAAATGAGTGTCGGGTCTGGTTGTATTTGCAAATACATATAGAAACACTGATAGATAGCTTGAGGCCAGACTCCTGAAGATTCCTCATACAAATATTACAAATCGATAGGGTTATAATATACAGATCCACTAGCATTTTTCGAAACTTTGGATGCTATCTTTTCATGTACTGTCAAGCGATCGCATAACACCAAGAATAGAACGAGACTGCGAAATTTGTAATTTTAATCCCAATTATTTATAGGTAACATATATAACATGTTATTAAAAACATGATATCTTATACCTCCCGTCCTTATGTATCTTTACTTGCATTTGACATGTAATTTCGGTTGTCCACACAGTCTCGGTCTTTAGGATAGGTATAAATTTATTGATTTATTGCTAACACCTGTACTAATCTTGACACAAAATATGACACATTTTTCCCATCAAGGTATATCAGATGCTATTCATTCACCGGGGTCCTAATTTCCTTCCTTCGGGAAGTTGTAGCGGTTGTCGAATTTCTCTGTTCTGAGGGTAATGGGGCACCTGTGTCCAAGCTGCAAGAGCACAATGATCCACACGTCTCCCCTGTTTTGTTTTTTTTCTTAATAACAATTATAGTACATTGATATAACGAGTACTAGTATTCCTTGTAACTCTGTGCAGAGATCTGGTTAGTGCGACCTGGAACTTCCGACTTCGGCCCCATCAGTGTGATCATGCATAGGAATTGATAGATTGATGGATTTGACATCAAAATTACAAAATTTGTCCAAATTATGGCGATTTTCTGCCAAATTTTTTTATCCATATTTAGTTAAAAACCAGGTTGTTAGTAATAAATTATTTTTTTCTATAATATGAGTAATTATAAGCTTAACTTAGCACGCGTTTTTTATTCAGATAAAGAACTATTCCAAGATTTTACTGCATGTAAATACCATAACAAAGCACTCTATGTACCGGTGACCTCTATTGATCTGACCTGACAGTTATGACGTTTCATATATACGTCACCAGTCACGTGCGCTCCGTATGTCGTCTGCCAGAATGTAAACACACAGCCATGACCGCTTGGGTACCGATCAGTTTTAGTGTTTTGACCATTACTTTAATAGGTTTGGATCTATATACGTTGTGAAACTGTCACTTGGAGACTTTAACATGGACTTCTATCCACAATACGTGATGATCGCGGCGTCTGTATCACTGACTGTGTGTACTATAGGTGTTCGAGATGGATATTGCAACCCGGAAATAGAGGTCATATATGATGGGAAACAACTGGTGAGTACACAACGCATGTTCTGTTGCATTCCTGTTCACTGTTCTCATTAACTTATTTTTCAAACTAGCGGTAGGGACAGTGTCACATGAAATCAGTGTCGGGTCTGGTTGTATTTGCAAATACATATAGAAACACTGATAGATAGCTTGAGGCCAGACTCCTGAAGATTCCTCATACAAATATTACAAATCGATAGGGTTATAATATACAGATCCACTAGCATTTTTCGAAACTTTGGATGCTATCTTTTCATGTACTGTCAAGCGATCGCATAACACCAAGAATAGAACGAGACTGCGAAATTTGTAATTTTAATCCCAATTATTTACAGGTAACTTATATAACATGTTAAATAAACAAATTGCTTATGGATAACAACTTCTAGTTTATTCAGGACGACGTTTCGATACAGGTACTAGTATCGTTCTCAAGTCAATGACATCAATAAGTAAATAATCAGTATATATACAGTTCCTTGAGTAAATGTCAATAGGATGATAACAATAGTATTATACTAGGTGAGAAATTTATAATAGGACAGGATTAGACTATGGATATGGCTAGATTAATTAACAAGGTAGATTAATTAACAAGGTGGGCTTCTAGGCACGGTGGGGTTCCTGGATTAGTAGGTCATAGGCGCTGGGGATGAATAGGCCCTGGTCTCTGTTCAGTTGTGGTTTTGTTCTTTTGATGTGGATGGCCTCCAGTAGTTTTCTGTTTTTCCAGTGCATGTGGTTTGTGGTAAGGGGTTTGGTGTTGTTCCAGTTGATTGAGTGGGTGGGGTTTTCTTTGATGTGGTCCGAAACTGCTGATTTCCCGTCTTGTTTGGTCACACATGATTTGTGTTCTTTCATTCGTTTATTGAGGGGTCTTGATGTTTCCCACCCACTCAATCAACTGGAACAACACCAAACCCCTTACCACAAACCACATGCACTGGAAAAACAGAAAACTACTGGAGGCCATCCACATCAAAAGAACAAAACCACAACTGAACAGAGACCAGGGCCTATTCATCCCCAGCGCCTATGACCTACTAATCCAGGAACCCCACCGTGCCTAGAAGCCCACCTTGTTAATTAATCTACCTTGTTAATTAATCTAGCCATATCCACAGTCTAATCCTGTCCTATTAGAAATTTCTCACCTAGTATAATACTACTGTTATTATCCTAGTGACATTTACTCAAGGAACTGTATATATACTGATTATTTACTTATTGATGTCATTGACTTGAGAACGATACTAGTACCTGTATCGAAACGTCGTCCTGAATAAACTAGAAGTTGTTATCCATAAGCAATTTGTTTATTTATCTACTTCCCAACTTCTAAATGCCACTTAAGGAAACTATATAACATGTTATTAAAAAACATGATGTCTTATACCTCCCGTCCTTATGTATCTTTACATGCATTTGACATGTAATTTCGGTTGTCCACACAGTCTCGGTCTTTAGGATAGGTATACATTTATTGATTTATTGCTAACACCTGTACTAATCTTGACACAAAATATGACACATTTTTCCCATCAAGGTATATCAGATGTTATTCATTCACCGGGGTCCTAATTTCCTTCCTTCGGGAAGTTGTAGCGGTTGTCGGATTTTTCTGTTCTGAGGGTAATGGGGCACCTGTGTCCAAGCTGCAAGAGCACAATGATCCACACGTCTCCCCTGTTTTTTTTTTTTTTTTTCTTAATAACGACTAAGAGTGTGTGATTGAACACCTGATTTTTTTGATTGTTTTGTCTTTTTACAAAACAAGTGCGCCAAATTTGTTTTATTTCGAGCCAGATAATTATTCCCTTCTACCAATTTACAAAGAAATATAAAATTATATGTACTTTAATTAATATTTTGACAGGAAATACTTTAAAAAGGAATTAATTCTTATTTCTCTGAAAAATATATTTCAGAGTATCATCTTTTTAGGGGATTTTATTTTCTCGAAGTGCCGTGATATAAAATGTGTGAAACTTACTCATTTTCCTTCAATTTATGTATAACCCTGATATAAATTTGGTAATATACAAACACATTTTGATATGCCAATGAATCTCAAGTGAAAATAATTTATATCGAAGATTGCCTCGTCTTTCAAGGTATCGCAACGCTGTCGACGATGATGAAATATTAGGATACTCCATTACTCGTTCCCAGACAAAGGACATATGGCTGTGACCTCCTGCCTCTAGGTAGTGAACTGAACTGGTTCCAACCTGAAAAAGAGTAAGATGATTCTATTTCAACATTTGCAATCAACCAGTCTAATAGTAACTGAAGTTCAATCTAACTCAAGATATATGCACTTAAGCATCTTCACATGGTGATGACAGTGTGTAACTAATTTCTAAAGAATCTAGAATCTTAGTCGCACAACCCTACCCCAGAAAGTTAGGTAGGTTGGTAAATACATATATTTATTCGAAGGTCAGGTTTTCCTTTCGCGGTGGATGGAAGAGTTAAAGTGATTTAGTCCAGATACCAAGTTCTTATGAAAATGCCATGAGAAAACTACTGTTTGCATCGATTGTCAAAATGATTTTTGAGAAGATAACGAATCCTCGACATCGACATCCTTGAACAAAGGAAACCCCCACCATATACTCGGGTCAATCCTGGAATACAGGCGAAAACTGCATTCCTCTATGGATTGGGTCATGGAATATTTTCCGTCACAATGTGTGATACAGGGGCCGCGGAGCGCCCCCACCCACCCCACCCCAAATATAGATGAGGGCTGATTACGGGAAACGGAACATTAATTATCAACGGCCTATGCTATCTGAAAATATCAGCATATGAGGTCGGGCGAGGCTTAGTTTCGAGATACAGGGTGGAGCTCTGTTCCAGGGGTGGCGGGAGAGGTGGATATACCCCCAGGGTGTAGTGGGTGAGTGCAATCAATGCAGTATCAGATATGCTATCTGAAAATATCAGCATATGAGGTCGGGCGAAACTTAGGTTTGGAGAGACAGCCAGGGTGAAGCTCAGTTCCGGGGGCGGGGTGGGGATATACCCCAGGATTTGGCTTAATGTCACACTCAAGTTTGTTTCACTCATATGGTGACAGTCATAGTGGACGAGTGTAGTCAAGGCAGTATCCGATATGCAAGGCTGGAAATAGGAACCTGCCAAATATTAAAACATGTTGCATGTTAGGACAACCTAACAACAGGCTAAAAATTGCTATTCCAATCAAACTGTTAGGGTTACTCGCAGAAGTCTGGATCCATTTACTTGAGGGATTATTATCTGGATTTGCAAATATTACCTTCTGATAGTTCATTGCAAGTCTGCAGTTCCTCACAGAGCCCACCGCTCTCTTCACTCTTGTGACATCTTTGCGATCTTCAATATGTTTGGCACATATCGGCTTTGTTAAAAGTTTCAATCCCGTGTCCTCTGAATATAGCATCGCAAATTCTTGATCAATCTGAAAATGAATATATATTTGCATAAATATTAATTGACAATTGACTGGATAGGACTGTCTAATGGAAATCAACGAAGCAATACTTAATTCCACCGTGACCGAGTACATAAACAAATTTCAATTGCCTGAAGGCAGGGTTGTCCTGTGAGATCGGGAGGTTGAAAAATGTGGCAGATCATAACACTCCCTTAGCGCATGCGTATTTCAACTGAAGAAGTTGCAAGAAGAACAAGAATGCGATCCTTCCACAGACCTGCATGCCGAATCAAACAGGTTGGGAATAATACCTTGATCGAGGTATTATACCTTGATAGGGGTATAACACCTCGATCAAGTTATAGGCATATACCTCGATGGATGTAGGGCTATGTCAGCTTCAGTTTTTATATATTTATGGAAAATGCGAACATCCCCACATACCCCGGACTGCATGGATCTTTCAACAGCATCTATGGCTTCATTGTCGGAATGTTCCATGATTTTCAGCAACTTATTGCTTCTTTTTTTGCGACTACGTAATCATTCAAATTAGCCACTCTAATATTTACAAAATGAAACATGGCTTCACATGACATATTCGGTGAAATGTATTCTGTAAATGAAAATAGCATGTGATCGCATACTTCGATCTCAAAGTCATCCAAGTTGCATGAATGTAGATGCATTGATTGATGAATACATTACATTGTCTGATGCAATGCACAATCTCCTAGCATGCACACACATGGCAGGGTCATAATACCCAGAGTAGAGGTCAGTTTTTATGTGCACATGCTAGCAGTTTAGATTATGTGTCTTGCTAGCAGTTTAGATTATGTGTCTGTCAGTTTAATTTGATTTATTAACTAGGCCTAGCCTCTCAAATCCTGCAATTTGTGTATGACTTTTACATGGAAATATGCCACCACATGCGATGATGCCATTTTCATTTAGAAAATATATTTCACCGAAGATGTCATTTGAAGCTAGGTTTCATTTTTGAAATTTTGAAGTGACTAATTTGAATGATTAGTCGCATAAAACGAAGCAATAAGTTGCTGTGAAAATCATGGAACAATGAAGCCATAGATGCTATTGAAAGATCCAATTGCACTCCGGGGTACGTGTGGATGTCCCTTTTTGATAAATATATAAAAACTGAAGTTGACATAGCCCTACACCCCAACGAGGTATTGGCCTTAAGCATGTCAAGGTGTTTTCCCCAACCTTTAAATAATAAGACTTTAGGTATGTGGGCAGGGAAAGACATATGTTCAGTGGTCGGGCAGGGCTTGTATTTTCATGGGAATCCGATTCCCGTCAGCACTCCCGCAAATTAATTTGCGGGAATCATAGAAATGATAGCATTGAATTCTCGTGGATTCCCATAGAGCTGGGTTGCGAGAATCAACATGTATTTGAATTTCCGTGAATTTTGACGAAAAACAAGGCATAGAGGGTAAGTATAAGAGAAACAAGCGCTGGATGAGCGCAAAGGCCTCCGTCGAGGCAACATGGTCCGTAGCATACTGAATAACATACGGCCGGATGCCAAGCTCATTTCGCATTTGTTGGACGTTAGCTTCATCAATGGTAATTAATCTGGGATTGAGGGTTCCTCACTAGCATGTCCAGACAGGGATGTGAAAGTCACATTCCCAGCAAATAATTTTTGTTTGATTTGACGTGCTTGAAATATTGGGGTATGGAATAGAGTATATTGATGGAAAACCTGGAAAAGTGCTTGAGACATTAGGCCCCATCCCACCCACACCTCCCCATGAGAGGATCCCCTCACCCAAATCAACACGTTAGCGACAGAAATGAGACCCTGTGTGCCTAGTTGTACCAACTTGCTTGTGATTTTGTGCTATAGGCCCAACACAGCAACACTTCATATTTTGTATGTGTACAGTATAGCATCATCATTGATGAGAGAATGCTCTTCAAAACACACCTGATTTTACCGACACTTCGTTCTGATCTGTCTCAACATCATATGATGAGGATTCAATGCGCTCAGTATAATTTTGTATACTGGTGTTACAGGTCACCTTCGCCTGCACCTTACTGTATCAATGATCATGGACTTGTACATGTATCACATTCACATTGAATGGTGATGGCTGATGAGAATATTGCCCCTATGGAACAAATGACTGGGTTCCACGCAGCAAATATTTATTGTGTAACAGTGAGAAGAAAATTAATTGTATAAACATTCCAAGCCTCATTGAACACAAGCCGCACCATACTTGATATGAATATAACGCGCGTACATTAGCTCGCTTGGACGTCGCTTAGTTAAATATAGACAGACTCGCAAAAATCTCAAAATTTTCAAAAGCCACAAAAATGCCCTCAGCTTGTACAGAGTAAGTAAAAATACTTATGTACAACTTGATGTTTAGAAATGACTGTGTTGAGCGGTTCTATTCCCAACTTCTCTTTTATTCTATGTCATAGAGGACTGAGTTTGGTAGATAATTAAAAACTGTATTAACTCGGCTTCACATTTTAGAGAATGACTTTAATTGAGCCAAAGATGAAAGAGAAATACACTTATAAAAAAATCTATTTAAAAAAATATCTGTATATATGTTTATATTAATTTCCATAATTTATTGAAAAAAACTATACGTAGACTTCGACCACCCAATATCACACAGGCCAGGCAACTGTGAGAACAAGTGAAAGATACCCATCGAGTTGAGCGGATTTGCAGATAAACAACATCAAAAAAATGAACTTTGTGCCTCACGAGGCCCTTCTCCATAGAGTGCATGCCAGTTATTTTTCTAGACTACAACAACAACAGTTTTTGCCTGTATCACAGTCCGAGCTTCCGATGACCCTTCAACCTTACCCAGACGACGGATAATTTTTGACAGATTATCCGGCTAGGTTGTTGATCGGATTCACAGATCATGAATTCCACCGTGACGGAATCACCGTTGGGAAGACTTTTTCTTTATTCAAAGTCATGTACTCGGAAGTTCCGTGGTCATACCCATGTAGTTTCAAGTTTAGTTTGCTATTCTATATGACATCTGTTTACGGATCCATGAAAAATCTAGATGATCCAGCATTTTCAGTAAATCATGCTTCGAAATGTTCGTGACGGAATCACCTGAAACGGACATGACTCTTGACTAGTGTTGCTTGTCTATTTTTTTGCTGCTCTGTTTCAATCTGACTATTCTTATATGACATCTCTTACTAACATACAGTACCCAAGGATGATAAGATTTTTTTCATCGTGAGAAAAACGCGACTGGATCATCCCAGGGGTTAAATCTAGTCCGTGACGGAATCGACAAAAAATCGTGATGGAATCACGAGTGCGCTTTTTAAATCTTATCGGTAAAAGTGCTTTATTAATTACACATTTTCTTCAAAAAAATATTCCTAGAGTGAATTTATCTCTTCTACTTAGAAAATTAAAACTCTGACCTCTTATTTTTACTAAGGTATACAGCTCCCGCCACATGCATATCTTTTCTGCAGATGTTTCAAAATAGTATAGTTTTCAGTAAAGTGCAATTTTTCTTCTTTGACAATTTAGAATTTCCCGAGTTCTTCATGTTAAAAAATTGCGGGAAAAATATTTCGCTATTAAAACACATCTTCTCTATTATTGGCTTGTTCCCGGGGATCATAGGAAGCGAATAGAACAAACAGCATGCTAATATAGGGTCTACGACAGAATGTGGAGTGAATTTTATGCGAAAAAGGGCTGTTTAGCAATGTCCGCTTTTCCGTGGAATTCATGAGCGCACGATTGAAGTATCATGGGAAGATATATATTTCCAGTCGCTATCTCCCCCCCCATCTTCAAACAAAAGGAAAAGAAAAACCGAGAGAGCGCCTAGGGAGGCAGAGTTATTTTTCCAGACTACAACAACAACAGTTTTTGCCTGTATCACAGTTCGAGCTTCCGATGACCCTTCAACCTTACCCAGACGACGGATAATTTTTGACAGATTATCCGGCTAGGTTGTTGATCGGATTCACAGATAACGATTGAAGCATGGGAAGATATATTTTTTCAGTCGCTATCTCCCCAACCCTCACCCCCCCCCCAACTAAAAAAAAAGAAAAGAAAAAGCCGAGAGAGTTCTTCGGAGTTTTACGTTTTTGACCTCTGACTTTGAATTTGACTTCTCACTTCCGACTCGCATCCTGGTGAATGACACTCGTCCTTTATCTTTTTGCCGATTCAGAGATTCTCGAGGAAGTTTCCAATTATACTATCTGGAATGCGAGTTTTTCTTTCGTGAAAATTTACTTTTTATGAAAGCGCAGGTTTGTCTTCGTCGCATACCGGCCATCTGTACCAGCGCGAAGCTATGAGTACACGCGCGAATTTAGTACCCTCGAATAAAGAGACCCGGTGGAAGCGCTGCAAAGGATACACACTTTTTTGCGACGTAAGCATTCATTTGTGTCCAGAAACTTTTCAAAATTTCGTCGGGAACCATGGCAATCCCTATTGGAAATCACACGAGTCGTGGGTTCTCCATATGACAATTATTTGGCGGGAGATTTCACGTTGCGCTCCTAGACCTCCGTCTGATCGACGGAGGTAAAAACAGCATTTTGGGAATATAGCACCACATGATGTTGTCTTGTAGAACCAGTGAAAAATACCCATCAAGTTAAGAGTGGATGTACAGATAAACAACAACAACAATAACAAGTAGACATGGTAGAACATGGTTATTTTATAATACAATTAACCCTTGTGTAGGGGTAGAGCTGATGCAACTGTATGTAAAAAATTACTTGATGTAACTATGGGCTTGGGATTAGTTCTCGTACGCTTTTCACGGTTTATTTTAATGTAAAAAGTAATTTCTTGAGAGATGCAAAAACTGACCTGGCTAATGCTGGGATCAAGACCCTTCCCTTGGATTACGTGACCTTTTCCTGCACGTGTGGGAGCAGTTATTAACTTGACTCTTTAGGTACCTCTAACCCACGAGAGCAATTCTCATACAGCAGACGAAAGTCACAATTTTATGCTGAATTGTTCGCTAATATCATTGTTCGTGCACTTAAAACGTTTATTTGAGTAGCTTTAGAAGAAATAGTATAAGCTTATACTAAATTGGACAATTCATCATCTGACCGGTTCACAATGACAGACTGAACAGCGACTCGTTATTTGGATGGAAAACAAGATTATTTTACCTCCGGAAAATCTTCGGCAATCAACGGAAGTATAACTCTTCGGCCGTCAATAGCTAATAGCGTATCCACCAATTATCCGATCTTAATTTTAATAATATATTTGGAACGCTATTTCATGACAAAAAATTCAACCGGAAGATGACACTGATTTACTGGAAATGACGTGAGTTTGCTGCCATTTCACTGTGAACATTAGTTCGCAGATAGGGAGGGGCGGTCGAAGGAAACCAATGACTGCGCCCCGTGTCACATGACATAAACACATCTGTCGAAATGGGATTGTCATCTGACTTTCGTGGAATGAACATGATAGTCATCAATCATGTTACCTATATTGGTTGGCGATAAAATGGACTTCCCATGTGATGAAAACTAGAAGTATATGCCCCGGAAAGCAATTAAAAAAAAAAAATACTTCCAACTACACCAAGAAGTAGAAATTTTGACAGACAGATTAAACTTCCCCCACACATAAAGGCCCATTCTCACGATGCGATTTGTAGTAACAACTCGGTGGGGTAGCATGCAACTAATCGCATGAAATAGGTCCTGCCCTATTTCATACGACTTGTAGCATGCGACTAAGATCGCACGAGTGTTCTCACGATGCAACTGAGTTGCATGCTGCAAGTTGTTACTACAAATCGCACCGTGAGAATGGGCCTTAAGTAATCCACATAGAAAGTCACCACTTGCTCTGAACGCGCGCAAGTGAGAGGTACACGAGATTTGATCTGTACGAGAACCGATCCAGAACCCGTAATTCACGAAAATTGGATCATGGAAAAATGATGCCTGTAATTTCTCATTTTTTCGGGGCTCTTACTGCAGGGACAACACACTCATACTTCACTCATTGGCAAACTGAAAAAAAAATGAGAGGTTCTTTGTCACGCCACCCCCTCCCCCCCCCCGCACCAACAACACATATTTGATATTTGTTCATTCAATCACATCGGATGTGTTATGTTACCAATGGCAATGGCAATTTAAACATAATAGTATGGGCATTTTCCCGATCTCCGTTTAATCCTAATTTACTAGGTAATCACAGATCGGAACTGAGGATAATCCGATAGGCCTATATGTTCACATTTCAGCTTTCTCGGTTCAGTTGCACTCGGTGACTCGGATGCTGGTGCGAACAAGGTCAAGGATTGCCAACACTCGAATCAGAGTGCCGGAAAGGAGAAGAGCATCAAGATGAACAATAACAACAAGTTAATCATGTATTCAATCAGTTACAAAGAAAATTAACAAAATAACACGTTCTAACATTAACAACAACCAAACTTACCGAAACGGCACGTTGAATTTTCCCACACACAGGCAGGCTCATGCTTTCGGTGCTTTCCAGCAATGGCAGAAGAATCACGTGAAGCAGGAGCCAATCAAATTACTCAGTGTCTCCGCGCGCCACCTTGCCGGGCGCGAAAATAACACAACATTGTTTAGATGTTGTTAAAATCCGAAGAGTCTAAGATTATGACACTTAAATGTTATAATACTAGTATTCAACATTTTAAAGTGTTGTATTGAGTATAACACTTAGAAAATGTTACCATTACAACACTTGTGTTTTAAGAGTGCAGGTGGGCTGGTGGGGAATATTTTGGTACATGTTAGGCCATTGTCACTTAATAATTGGTTGTTTAGCATGACCTTGATTATTTAAATACACATGCTAGATGCTATAATTTTTGATTATTAATGATTAAATTGCAAATCACTTATGTATGAATTTGAAGAAAATGGGTGAGTTTTATTCATGATTCTGTAAATCCCTCAACCATTTAATTATTTGCCCTCAAAATATAGATGAGGGCTGTCATGCTAAACAACCAATCAAGTGACAATAGCCTTGATCGTTACTAAATATATTGCAATACCTGTTTATTTGACTAACTCTACTTGATAGTGATGCTTCACCATAAAATACACAAAAAACAAAGCATTTCTAAACTTTGATATATATGATTTCTATGATTCACATTGGCTGAGTGGCTGTTTGAAAGCCCATCACCCAATCAGAGATCAGCATGACAGTCAAAGTTAACTTACAAGTTTGCAACTTCAGAAAAAACAAAACCGTTCAACTTGCCAGAGCTACATGGCGTTTGATTGTAAACAACATATCCATGATATCAGCCACAAACGGTAAACTACTATGATATTATGTAATATCTATAGTAGTTTAACAATAATATAGCCATTCACCTTCAGCTAATCATGCATATATATACGACTATAGTATCTTGTTATGAGCACTGCCGAACTAGGCTTCAATGATGATAGCATGACACCACGTCATTTCCAAATATATATTTTCTTGATGAATTAGTGCTAACATACTATTTTTGCAGAAGTGATGAGGAAATCAGAGATGAAAATTGCAGATTGTGAAGAAAGGATTAAATCCTGGCTAAATCCTTCAATACAGACTGTGATGGAGGTAGGAAGGAGGCAGCAGAGAAGAAAAAAGGTTTGTGATTTTCTCTGTATGTTGAAAATACAGACTTTTGTACTTATTAGTCTCATGACTTTTACACATGCGCTACCCGTACACCTTACAAATTTTTATTGCTTACACTCTGAGAAATATTCAGGGAATAAAGCTGAAATCCAGGGATAATTTCCTGAAAACCAGGTATATCAACCATGAATTAGAGCTAAATTACCTGAATTTTATGGGATTTTACATACCGGAATAGGGTCGGGAACTTACTAATCAGCCCTGAATTTCATCCAGAATCCCTGAAATTGAGGTGTGGATATACAACCTGATCAATTCAGGACGTTTACCTCACTCGTCTCGGAAATATTCAGGGAATAATCCTGAATAGATCAGGCTGCACATCCACAACTCAATTTCAGAGATTTACCTGAAAATCCAGGGATAATTACCTGAAATTCAGATAATTTAGCTTTAATTCATGAATGATATACCTGAATTTCAAGAAATTATCCCTGGCTTTCAGGTAGAATCCCTGAAATTGAGTTGTGGATGTGCAACCTGATCTATTCACGATCATTCCCTGAATATTTCTGAGTAATTTCTGATGATAAAATTAACCTCCTCTCAAGAGAAATTTGCTCACTCTGTGATATAGCAGAGAATCTGGTACCCAGTGTAACTTTTTCTGCAAATCTAGAATATGATCACTATTCTGATTTTAGCTAATAACTCGATGAAATTTTGCAAATATGTAATTCAGGCTAATAATGTTATACTGTTGTATTTAACTGAAAATTGCAACAGCAAACATGTTACAATAGGTCAGTGATGCTGCACCGTATTGAAGCCCCTTGACACTTCTCCTTCATGTAAATATTGATCCATGTATTTGTTTTCTATTTGTTTCTAGCTGTTGAAAGCCGGAACAGACCAAACGATGCTGGGGACGGGAAAGCCATTGGAACTGAAACCATTGAATAGACAGAAAACTCGCGGTAATGAACATTATTATGCCACCTTTCGGTTGACGAGGTCCTAAAATGTGATCACAATTTCCTTTCATCAATTCATACATTGTCTGCGGCATATTTCTATCTTTTTTAGATTAATAGGTCAAATATTGGGTCATTTAGGCCAAACAATCTTCAAAAATGGAATTTTTTTTTAGGTCGAACGGTCAAATCATTTGAACCCGAATCACTGCATAAATGGATTTTATCATGTTTTAAGTTATGAATAATTTTGAGTTCAAGAGCCAAGTTCACTTATAATGAAAATATGAATAGGGAAGTATTGTTTTGTTTTTGCTATAATAACATATGAATGCGGATTGTGATTTTTATCGGGTTTACCAAGGGTAAACCCTATATTAGTATCACTTTTCAGATTTTTTTCTTTTTTCTTCTGCACATGTGTAGTTTTGATCTCCTGCCCGGAGACTGTTCTCATTTGATGCCCCTTAGAGCATTCACAACAGGCCTCGCTCAAGCCATGCAATTCCAGGCGCTAAGAGTAATGGAATTTCGTTGAAAGGACATGGAAAGTCAGAGGAAGTATATGTACAGAGTCCAGGGAAAATGTGTGGAAAAAGCTAAGTTATTCTCTGAAGTTCAGCGAAATTTGTTGCGGAATAAAAATCCAAACCGCCGTGAAACGTGTTTGCTGGTGACCGAGTTTCGCCAGATTGGAACGAGGTCAGACAGCTCATTTACATATTTTGTGTAGCCCATTGGTTGAACTAAACTCGTGACTGTTTCCCGCTGAATTAATATTCATATTCTGTGACGTGTATTGGTCGAGGTCATAATGTCGACAGCTGATTGGCTCACGCTCTTGACATCTATACTAATTTACGTATCCAGAACGCAAAATGGTACATCTTCAGAAAATTTATGATCTAGGCCTATCCCAAAGTTCACAAGATCATTATTGTTTAGCATCATCAGATAAACAAGAATAGTACGATCAGACAACATGCAGGCGAAAATACTGTATAATTAACGTAATTCGTTGTTTTCCGCGTTTCAATGGTTGATCTTCAATGCATAATGTAGGTCAACTAAATTTATAATGTCTGCTGCTTCAAACGAGTAGTACTATGTATTGAATGAAGAACAGAAATGCTGCAAATGCCCTGACCTGATCATGTACATGTAACGCTAAGAACCTTGGAATAGGTCATAAATTTCCCGAAGATGTACCGTCTTGCATCTAGAACAGTCCCATTTGAACTGGTCAAATTGCAGTCACCATTGTTCGTTAGTTTGGAATTTAGCTTTGGGCTAATTTTGCCGATGCCGGGAAAATGTAAATTTAGTGAACATTGGCTGAGAATGGATGATTATAACTGTGGTTGTCCCGTCACGGTTAGAGGACAGCAACGTACACAATATGTCAAACAAATGTGGATCTGTCCAATATGGACGATGGCCGGAGCCATACAAAGATAACAGGGTACACATTACGCATGGACAGAAAAATCAGGGCGGACAGCACATGAACATACCGGCATTTCTGACTATGCACGAGCTTCAACTTCTACCTCGAGCGGTGAGACGACCAATACCCTGCACGACCGTGGCTATATGCCAACATCTGCCGGAGATCATCGCGAGGGTATTTCTGGCTTTCTTTCAACAAATTAGACATTGGAACCGGAAATAGTGTGGTGTTTGAAACAAATACAGTCACACTGATATAGATAGACTGTCTTTCAATATGAAGTCAGACATGGACGATGGCTGAGTTATGAATGTCTGATCTAGAACTTGTATGAAAAGCGTTGTTTAGAGGTCACGGAAATTTCAAAAATTGGTCATAGAAAAGTCATGGAATTTTGAACCTCTGAAGGCGCACGAACCCTGTCATAAAAAAAATACCGTTCTTCTCTCTGACAGTCATATACACGGTGGCTTGTGCATTGAACGTGATACTTGGGAGATTATCGCAGTAAATTTTATCTTTCCAATTTCTTTTAAAAGTTGCCTTTATCTGGTAGCATTTGTTACGGCGAGACGGATAGTCATTCTCCACGGTCCAGCGACAACCGATCCTATCTGGCTATTATGTGGGGCTGATGCCAGGAAGTCACTGCGCCACAAAGCAATAGCAGGATAACCAGCGAGTAATATAGGACCAGCACTTATTGTCCCATCATTTTTTGTTAGTCACTCTTTCAAATGCAAGAACTCGAAATTGGTACATGATATATAGATCTGAAACTTCAACTTTACACACATATTCTTGAGGTTGTTCTATAACTATATGGCACTTTATGAATTATTATTACGAATATGAATTTTAATATTTTTGAACATTTTTTAATCTTTGGTAAGCTACCTTACAGCAAAAGTTATGATTCATATATAGTGCAAGATCACAAAGATGATCTTCACTTTAGATAGGGAATCGTCCTCAATGCGTTTTTGATACACACAGCTGGTGGGGCTAAGTTTTGTCTAAAAAGCACCAAATTGACCATTTGAATAGATAAAGAATAATCAAGACCCACAGACAAACACAACCAGACTTACAGTGGTTCAAGCCTGCCGTATTTTGCACTTTTCGGTGCATTTACAGTCGACATTTTCTCTCCAAAATTCTCGTTGCAAAATTATGACACCTTTAACCAAAATCATATTTAGACTTATTTGTTGGTCAAAATAGCTAAAATTGGTTTTGGTTAAAGGTGTCCTATTTTTGTAACAAGAGAAAATCCACACCGAAAAGTGCCTAAAAATAAGAAAATAAGCCAACTTACCAACTTTAGTGAGCCATAAATCCGTTTTCGTGCATCTGCAGTCCTTCATTATTTCGGGTCTTATAATTCAGCATGGAGGCTGTACAAAAAAGTCCATTTCATATTCCTTTGATAAAAGTGAAAGTTTGGCCCTTCAAACTGAACAGCTTGAGGACGATTCCGTATGTCAAGCGAACACCACCATTCTTCCCAAATAGAATAGAATAGAATAGAATGGAATATGACACTAATAAACTCCTCTGATGCAAGTAAACCCGATATCAGTACTTTAAGTACTTTGATAATTTTTATACCTGTGCTCGAATCTTATTAACTTGTAAAAATAAAGTTGTTCGAACCAAAAATATTGTGTTTGTAAATATTTGCCATAATTCGAAGTTTTTCAACAAATGATGTTGACCCAACGTCACTTTAAACGTCACTTTAGCGATATAGAGAGATTGAAATTTCATGCCCATTACTGTTGTAAACTAAAGAAATAATGTTTTCGTATGCATGCAAAATCGTTATTTTACGCATGGTTAGTGTGGGAAAGTTTTTAGGGCGTGGACTTCACCCTTGCCCTAAAATATAAATCTTCCCACACTTAGAGAGTGAAATGAAATAACGATTTAGCACGCCTATAAAAACATTATTTCTTAAATTTACAACAGTATTGGGCATGCAATTTCGATCTCTCTATATAGCTTAAGTGACGTTTAAAGTGAACGTTGTGTCAACGCCATTTGCCACCTAGTGCCCAACGTCTTTTATTGACGTCGTTCCAACGTTGGACCATCATCGGATTGCCAACGTTGGGCCACTGGACAAAATTACGTTGGGTCAACGTCACCCGCCAACGTCTTTTTATTGACGTTGGTCCAACGTTGGATCATCATCGGATTGCCTACATCGGGCCAACGTTGGGTTAACGTCATCAGCCAGCGTTGCGCCAACGGTGACGCTGACGTTTACCCAACGTTGGTATGGTATACGACGTCGGTTATATATATGGAGCACTGACCTGAAAAAGCATACGGATGAGGATAATAAGAATAAAACAGCGCCCTGAGTGATACCGCCCCAGAAAGTTAATGTCCAGATACAGAATACACGTACTAAACCAGAAACAGACCAGGCGTGATATCCTTGAGATGTCACCGAACTGACGTTGTTTATAATACAGAATATCATCATTGGAATTTCACGCAAAGTAGGACGTAGTCTGCCATCCTGAATTCCAAGCACTGTTACAGGCACATATTTCTGAAAGAACCCGCTCAGTTCTGCCAGTTTATATCTGGACGAAATTGCGCGCATGGAGATGTACAAAGACATAGAAATGCCATCACACACTGTTAACAATTGCCCGTACATTTTATGGTAATCTACTGGCAGCTGGAGTTGCCAACAATCTACCATAAGGTTAACGGTTGACCGTAAAAGTTGTTGTACGATCACCGTAAAAGATACGATAGAATACCGTAAATTATTGGTTACAGTATTTTGTGATATCATATTGTTTACAGTATAGATATTTCAGTAAGGAAAGTGATATATCTTCTCTAATATAAGTTTCTGGTAAGCATCATTCCATGTCACGGGGGTGTAGCATGGTCTGCAACATCACAGTCTCATTCAACATTACATATAACTTTATCTCCCTTGCCGTTGTTGTACGCAACTGACTTAGTGGCTGGGGCACACAAACTGAATTTACTGTTTCACGGCGATCACGTCTTCCCTCCTGAGTATCCTCCTAACATTTTGCAGTTATTATGCGCTACATGGGCCAAAGTGTTTGTCTACACTATGATGGCTTTGATAAAAACTATATCTTGTCTGCCGGTGTTGATATGGTACGAAACGAATGTAGATATAGCCCGAACAAGTCTGTCCAAGGTTAGCGACGTGGCTGGACTCAAACAAAGGCAGTTAATTTTGCGCAGAGAGAAAGTCATCACATGATGCAAGGTTAATATGTCATGCGTCCCCCTCCCATATGTGACCTTATTCCTACGGTACGGTATTCTACCGTATTTTGACTGTACATAACGGCATTCTATCGTATTTCTGAATATGCGGTAGATTACCGTTAAATGTAAAGTAATACACCGTATTTCTGAAGATAGGGTAGATTACCGTCAATTTTACGGTAATATACCGTATAGTTTACGGTACTTGGTTACAGTGCAAGTGCAATGTACTTAATATATATTTACCAGAATAACCCGATTAAAATAGACCGACGGGCTTACACATAAACATGCTCATACAGATCGCCCGATCGATTCTTTACTAATTTTCCTAGATCTGACCAAGAAATCGACAAAAAATTACTTCTTTTGGAAAATGACGCCAATGTGACGTCATCAGAGCGATCGTTTTGAATTTATTTCACATATTCTGATAGGCCCGGACAGGTCCAAAAAATCCCAAAAGGTTTGCAGAAGGGGATGGCTTATAGTTTGTGTTTCCACAGATAGCATCATATTAAATATGCTAGTTGGCCGGTGTTGTACCTCCATATACCGGGTAATAAATAGAATAATTCGTAAGGGTTGTCTAAAACATAAGTATTAATAGCCATAGCAAGTCAAAGAAGCCACTTCAGACCGATTATAAAATGGGATAGCTCGCAAGTGTTGCCACTCCGCATCGGTTGCCATGGTTCCTGGCCATGAAGATGTAACCGTCCATTCCCCATTCAGGGCCATATCTGTGAAACATATGAAAGCGATAAAAAAGATATACATATTATCAGGAACCTTTGATAACGTAATTCTTCATAAGATACAAGTGTCCGCATGGACAAATCGAAACTTATATTGATTATACAGGGCCAACAATCGAGGCGCTAAACGGACCCCCTTTTATGCGAGTTTTTATTTTTATTTTTTTGCCCACTACAGTTTTAACAGATTATGGTCATGCACGAAGGGCACCAATGTACAGGGATTTCAAATCAGTTAAAACCTTTATCTCACATGCTTTGTTTATTGCAAACACACCGACAACAGATATCCTCCATCAAATAAACTTGGGCTGAACTGTTTGCCTTAATTGAAGCATGCTAGATGAAGATTTTAACGAATTTGAAACACCTATACAGTGGTGTCTTTGACGCATGGAGAATATCTGTTGAAACTGTATTGAAACTGGCAATGCAACGGCAAAACTTTCATAGAAATGGGCCCGTTCGGCGCCTCGATTGTTGGCCCTGTGTTACTCCGTTATTGGTATCCTTGTTTTCGATGTTTACATCGCTTGTTGGTTCTATTTCATTCCTCGACATTTTTGCTCGAAATTTCTATGCAGTTGCATCGATACTTGCTAAATGGCCGCTTAACATGATTAATATAGTCTTCAGTAGTAACCGGGATGAAAGTATGTTAAAAGTAGCAGCACCATCTGTTCATTTCTATGAACAACAACAACTTGGTGTTTTAGAGAATGGCGCCCGATTTAAAGGTTACAATATCAACATTGCTTGCTCCCAGCTTTAAATACCCAGACAAATCTTCAGCTCCATATAACAATATGGGCCAGAGTACACTATCGAAATGACATGCCAGAACACTGCTTGTTCGGTGTAATAGCCTAAGATGAAAAATAAATGCGTCACTAGCATGGACGTTCTCATGCATTTTACAGGGCTCTGCTACCAGTTCACTTGAGGGACAATTTGCCCTGAAGACTGGAAATCTGACCGTTCTCTCCGTGCAAAAATTGCTGGATTGTTTCAGAAAACAAGGCTGTTGTCAGTTAGAAAAAATATTGGCCTTAATTTTTGTATTCGTCTTTACATGAAGCAAAGTTTTTTTTACTTGTCATCTGAAAATCTTACTATAAAAATACACTAGAGCTCAATTGGCAATATGGACTACCTGATTAAAACGAAATCATGAGTCTAACATTTCAGAGTGAGTTGTTCAGTGAACTTAACTTTGTTTTGTTTTGTTAAGTGCCTTTCGACCTCCATCTTGGGCTGAAATATCGTCCAAAAATGCCTTTTAGCCCACCATCAACAGATCGTGGGTTGTTCAAATCACTTTTCGTCCGTGGTCCGTCGTCCGTCCGTCGGAGCGTCCGTCGTCCGTCCGTGATACCGTCGGAGCGTCCGTCGTCCGCCAGTCTGTCCGTAAACAATTCTTGTTACCGCGATTTCTCAGGAACTACCGCATGGATCTTTTTCAAATTTGGTACACATGTTCCCCTTGGGGTCTGGTTGTGCAAGAAACTTTTTCTAGTCCGATTCGAAAATCCAATATGGCCACAAGTCGGCCATCTTGGATTTCCCCATAAAACCTTGTTATCGCGATTTCTCAGGAACTACGGTACTTCATGGATCTTTCTCAAATTTGGTACACAGGTTCGCCTTGGGGTCTAGTTGTGCAAGATACCTTTTTCTGGTCTGATTCGAAAATCCAATATGGCCACCAGGCGGCCATCTTGTATCCCCCCCCATGAAACTTTATCACGATTTCTCAGGAACTACCGCATTGGTCTTTCTCAATTTTGATACACAGGTTCCCCTTGGGGTCTAGTTGTGCAGGATATCATTTTCGGTCCGAATCGAAAATCGAATATGGCCACCAGGCAGCCATCTTGGATTCCACATGAAACTTTATCGTCATTTCTCAGGAAGTACTACATGGATCTTTCTCAAATTTGGTACACAGGTTCACCTTATGATCTAGTTGTGCCAGATACCTTTTTCGGTTCAAATTGAAAATCCACTATGGCCACCAGGCGGCCATCTTAGATTTCCCCATGAAACTGTGTTATCATGATTTCTCAGGAAGTACTGCATGGATCTTTATCAAATTTGGCACACAGGTTCCCCTTGTGGTCCAGTTGTGCAACATACCTTTTCTGGTCCGATTCCAAAATCCAATATGTCCATCAGGCGACCATCTGGGATTTCCCCATGAAACTTTGTTATTGCGATTTCTCAGGAACTACCGCATGGATCTTTATCAAATTTGGCACACAGGTTCCCCTTGTCGCCTAGTTGTGCAAGATACCTTTTTCTGGTCCGATTCGAAAATCCAACATGGCCTCCAGGTGCCCATCTTGGATTTTCCAATGAAACTTTGTTATCGTGATTCCTCAAGAAGTAATGTATGGATCTTCCTCAAATTTGGTAGACAGATTGCCCTTGTGGTCCAGCTGTGCAACATACCTTTTCTGGTCCGATTCCAAAATCCAATATGTCCATCAGGCGGCCATCTTAGATTTCCCCATGAAACTTTGCTATCGTGATTTCTCAGGAAGTACTACATGGATCTTTCTCAAATTTGGAACACAGGTTCCCCTTGGGGTTTAGTTGTGCAGGATACCATTTTCGGTCCGAATCGAAAATCCAATATGGCCACCAGGCAGCCATCTTGGATTTCCCCATGAAACTTTGTTATCGTCATTTCTCAGGAAGTACTGCATGGATCTTTCTCACATTTGGTAGACAGGTTCCCCTTGTCGCCTAGTTGTGCAACATACCTTTTCTGGTCCGATTCCAAAATCCAATATGTCCATCAGGCGACCATCTGGGATTTCCCCATGAAACTTTGTTATTGCGATTTCTCAGGAACTACCGCATGGATCTTTATCAAATTTGGTACACAGGTTCCCCTTGTCGCCTAGTTGTGCAAGATACCTTTCCTGGTCTGATTCGAAAATCCAATATGGCCTCCAGGTGCGCATCTTGGATTTTCCAATGAAACTTTGTTATCGTGATTTCTCAAGAAGTACTGCATGGATCTTCCTCAAATTTGGTAGACAGGTTACCCTTGTGGTCCGGTTGTGCAACATACCTTTTCTGATCCGATTCCAAAATCCAATATGTCCATCAGGCGGCCATCTTTGATTTCCCCATGAAACTTTGTTATCGTGATTCCTCAGGAAATACTACATGGATCTTTCTCAAATTTGGTACACAGGTTCCCCTTGGGGTTTAGTTGTGCAGGATACCATTTTCGGTCCGAATCGAAAATCCAATATGGCCATCTGTCAGCCATCTTGGATTTCCCCATGAAACTTTGTTATCGTCATTTCTCAGGAAGTACTGCATGGATCTTTCTCAAAAGACGTTTGCATCACAAGAGTCGGCAGATCAAACTGTGGGGCATATTCTATATATTGACTATAGAGAATATCCATATCTTCACCTTCCATATCAAGGAGTTCAAATAATTCGGAATTAAAATGTATTTCTTCAAATTTTAAATCAGTTTTCTTTAGTCCATGCAGTTGCAAGTGAACTGCCCCGGTGAGGTGGGTCAGCTACATGAAGGGACGTCACTCTTGTGACACAATGTCACAACTCGACAACTGTAAACTACTGCTGTTTCGATCCAAGGGAAATAATCAGGATTCAGACACTTTCAAATTCGAAGTTTCAACATTACTGCGCGGACCGGATCCCTACAGTATTAAGTATTGTACCATATGACTATTTTCGAGCATGGTATCTAAAAAGAGATATCTCAAACCAGTCCAGTAAACAGAACAGAATTAGCATTCGTTCCTAATTATAAAATCTTAAGTATGCCAAAGTGTCAAAGAGATTTTTCTTCGCTTCCAGTACCCAATGATGACACGTGCAAAAAAATAAAATAAAATAAAAATACTACAAAACGAAGACGAAGGATCCTCCGTACATGTACATTCACTTTCAGACTAACTTTGCTCATTTCTCTTGTACTATAACAACCGACATAAGTACAGTTTCTAGAAATCTTGAAACTCCTGAAACTTAGAAAGATTATATCTTGGTGTTTTCCAGTGTCCCTTTTTCGATCTTTTTCGTTCAGATTCGAAATTCTGTAAACAAAATTACAACTCAATCATTAGCTTACAATTATCGGACAATGGTGGTCGCCAAGATCCTTCAGGATCTCTCGTTTGAAAATGACATCACTGCGTGGGGTAGATTTCACCTCCCGGCCCAGCTCAAGGGGTAAGAAATATTTGGGGATGTCCCCCAGGCCTGGGCAGGTATCAAATCGCTCAGGCCAGATAAGCATAAATCTGAGACAGACAATAGAAAACGGGAACTTGCGTGTTTTTCAATATCCAGTAATCTTTTCCTGAAGATTTGTCGTGACCGTATCCAACCAGGAGAATACCATGGTCCAACCTTGTAGAGCTACATTTAGGGTCGTCATATACACCAGAGGTATAAGTTAAGAAGCTGTACTGGGATGCATCGATGGCGGTCGCGATTGGTCCAACGTCAGCTACCGCACGTTGAAGTGCAGCCTCGTTTCCGCTCTGAATGTTCACGTGTCCAATATCCGTGCCTACAACACCAGAACGGTTGAATCGACATTGTCCATCCTGAAAATATAAACACATAGAATTCCATCAATGCATGCAAGTTTTTACAGACATGGCAAAGTTAAGGTAAGCTGTACATCAAAGAAAACAAGAGGCTACTCGGCACTATGGCCTGCGGCAGTTACATTGGCCATTTAATTTTGACCTCAATCCCTTTTACCCGCCACTTCGCTTTCCACTACCATACTCTCAAAAAAACCCAGTGGCCTTGACCTTTGACCTCTGAACTGGACACCATTTTTGTTTGCCATCTGCTTGAGGTATTGCCTAAGTGTAATAACAAGAATAATAGCGCAATGATGTCAATAATTCCCCGTTTGGGGGTGCCGTTATGAGACTGACATCTGAGCTTTTTGCGAAATCTGCGTAACCCCATATCTATCCTGGTCAAATTTGAAAGAAATCAATCAATTTGTTGAAAACTTAAGAAAGTAAATAAGAAAAGTCAACAAGGGAAGGAGAAAGAGAAGAACAGATTAGAGAAAGCTACCTCTCTAAAATGGAGGTAAAAAAGTTAGTTTTCGCTTAATAACTTTGACTTATTCATCAGGCGACTCGCCGTATATATTGTTACATGTCGTAACGTGGTTTTCCAATGAAAGTGTGCAGAGTTTAATTGTTAATAGAGAACAAGACATGTCGTCTATTATTCTGCAAATTAGATAGCAGACAATTTGTTTTTTCATTACCATCCGATGCGGATAGAAATGTCCATGGTCGCCATTGCCGATGTACCTTCATTCTGAATTTATTGGACAAAAACGACCCTTTTACCTCAATTTTAGAGAGGTGGTCCTTCCTAACCTGGAGAAGGAAAATATACATTCCACAGAACTTCACCAGCTACATGTATAGCTCACGAGACTCATGTTGTCCATGTCTCGTTTCCAGCCAAGATCAATTCCCACCTCTTTTCTCGCTTTTCTGCTAAATATCGTTATTTTCCCTCGAGGTTCCTTTTTAGGAACGACCGCCCCCACCCCACCGGACCCTCTCTACCCACGGACAGAGTTAATACAATGCTTGCTATATCAGACATGATCTCCATAGTTCAGTTCCATTGACATGCATTGCCATGTGTGCGGGAAGGGGCGGCGAGTGCTATTGTTTGTGACAACTTGAAATATAATGAAAGGCCGATAAATAACTTAGTTCCGCGTCTGGGTGTAGAATTAATTGCAAAGTTGGTTTTCAAATGCATCCATGCCATCCATTTGGTTATTATAGCCCGGTCCCTATTAATACGATTAATAGTTTGACCTTATCCACACAGGGAATATTGTCTGGTCTCTAAGCTCGGACCATCGAGGAAATATTGCCCGGTCCCTATCCACACAGGGATATTGTCTGGTCTCTAAGCTTGGACCATCAAGGAAATATTGCCCGGTCCCTATCCACACAGGGAATATTGTCTGGTCTCTAAGCTTGGACCATCCAGGAAATATTGCCCGGTCCCTATCCACACAGGGATATTGTCTGGTCTCTAAGCTTGGACCATCGAGGAAATATTGCCAGGTCCCTATCCACACAGGGAATATTGTCTGGTCTCTAAGCTTGGACCATCAAGGAAATATTGTCCGGTCCCTCTCCACACAGGAATGTTGTCTGGTCTCTAAACTTGGACCATCAAGGAAATATTGCCCCGTCCCTATCCACACAGGGAATATTGTCTGGTCCCTAAGCTTGGACCATCAAGGAAATATTGTCCGATCGCACTGCCTGAGGTTAACCATACTCACTCTGCCCTCGTATGGATATGATGATCTTGAGTCTATTCCGTTGTTGTCAGATACGTACTCAAAACATTTGGCCATAGTTCCACCCATGCATCCAAAATTTCCTTACAAATGTAAAGTAATAAACATAGCCTTAATCCAGACTAAAATACAAGATTACATGCACTAAAGACAGAACGATAGTTGACCTACTTTGGAATGACATTTGATGATCGTTTATTAATATGAGTCCCTACTAAAAAACGTATTCTAGCTCCGCACCTTGTGGACAAGAGTCATAGAGCAATGTAAAATTATTTTAAAAAATGCTAGTGTTTAAATTAATTGTGCAATATGAGAAAAAGCTGAGAACACTTATTAGGTTCGTGTGTATTTTTTCAGCTAAAAAACAATGTGATGTAGACTAACCCATGCTCCATTTGATAACTCAGAAAACATAGAGGATAGCCCTAAATTTGAAGCATATTCAAAGGTTATTTTTCTTCATTTTCCCTATCATTTCTGTGTTAGTCGTAGACAAACCTGTTAACGACTGTCCATATCATTTGCTAATATATGGTGACCCCTAATATTATTTAATTTTCTGCTATGTATAACAATTTCTATAGAAAAAAGTCCCAATAAAATTCTATGTTGAAAAAAAGTCAGTCTCCACATTAAGTAATGCCATTTTGGACTGATTAACTTGTGAAAAAGAATATAGGATACAACCTTGTTCTTTGGAACAATCCAGAAGATTTTGCACAGAGAGAACGGTCAGGTTTCCAGTCTTCAGGGCAAATTGTCCCTCGAGGGAACCGGTAGCAGAAAATGCATAACCCGAACCGCAATCGCCCTGTAAAAGACAATGTCCATCTTAGTGTTGCAGGTTTTCATATAATGCTGTTGCACCGAACGAGCAGTGCCCTAGCATATCGACGTTTTGATAGCATAATCCGGCCCATATTGCTGTGTGGAGCTGAAAATTTGTCTGGATATTTGAAGCTCGAAGTAAGCCTTTCCGACTGAATCTTGATGACATCAAGAAGATACATCAACGATTTTGTAAACACGTACTTGGTGCACTCTCGAGGGCCAGGAACATGGCAGTCCTTGTGGGAATTGGTTAAAACACCTTTGAAATTATCCGAAATACTAAAAAGTGCTAATTTTCTTCGGTACATTCAGTCCTCAGATCAGAACACTCTCAATCTACCATGAAATTCATTGCCAGCAAAATTGTTAGATACCTGAGCACATCTATGGTCGCTTTTAGTTGCTTAAAAACGACAAACTTCCAAAATGTACTTCCAAACTTTCGTTTGTCACAGAAACGGAGATCCTTGCAAAGAAAAGCAGAAGTTATCGTTCTGTTCTCATTCAGTTCCACATTAGTCCCCATAAGTTGGGGATCGAATCAGGTAGATAGCTCAAAGATCGTCTCTTGTTGGTTTTGAAATAACGTATGTAACGATTTCAAAGGCATAAGCACACCTGTAACACTACATTCAAATAATACTTTAACCCTAACTGGCCTGAGCTTTTTGGTCGATTTTTCGAAAACAAGAATTATGAAATAATCATATTTAGGAAATAATACTGTGATGTGAAATAAAATAGTTTTTGGTCACTTTTCTCCCCAGAAAAACAGGAACTTACAAAAAATTAACGAAATTATCACTTTTCTGGTACCCAACATGGCCGCCATTTTGAATTTACCCATGATTTTCTACTCGGGCGGTTATGCAAACAGGCTCATAATAACCCAAAGTCGTGGAGTGTCAGCTATCTTTTTTTTTCGTTCTCGAGAAAGAAGTAGAAAATTTGGTAGAGGGGCATAATGGCTTCCACCCACATTTGGTGGGATTAAAAGTTAATAGTGTCTTTTTTAAATTAATTTTAATAAACTTATCCCTATTTCGGTAAATGCACAGAAATCTGCGCAGTAGGCGTAAATTTGAACTTGTATTGAACTTTCTTAAATAAAACTTCATACTTGGTAGGTTACAGGTGTTACTACACCCTTTCTTCTCCAATCTACTTCCGCCGGAAGATCCTCCACATTTGTCGTGGATGTGAAAAGTCTTCTATTTTGTTCCTGGGACTCCTTCCAGCTGATAGATATGATCCTTGCAGTCGGAGTCTTTAGTTCATCTTCTGCCTGGAAGAATATATTTCATTACGAGAGTTTTGTCTTTAGCAGTAGATAGCAAACCAACCGCCTGACTCTCAGGGAAATAGTTTGAGTCACAAGATTAACTAGATCAATTTCAACAGACCACTTTTCCTTACTCTCGTCAAATGTTACTGACGTCTGGTACATCAACCGTTTAATCCCAAATTCAAGACCTCTTGACCCACTTCACTAAGGTTCCCCAGTCATTGTTCTACAGACCCATTGTGAGTTTGTTTGCGCGATTAAGTCACCAGTGTGGGCTTGTCGGCCTTCTTTTATCATTTGACCCGCTCCACTGAATGAAATGATATATTAGAGTTACAATAATCACTTTGTATTTTATGTATCTTTCGGACGTCTCTTTTTTTCCGGGAATGTGGGATTAGCTAGGATGTATCGCAGATCATAATACTTTCAGATAGATAAACCGATAGCTGCCGATAACATATATTAGAATACTAGACACTAGAAGATGAATCTGGATATTTAATAAACGACGTGTGGTGGGAACGAGGGCCCAATATCAAACAGACAGACATTAACCTCGTTGCGAATCATTTTCAAACTTCAGTGACCAAGCCCCACACCAACTGCTCCCTATCTCACATGGGCCGTTTTTAACAATGTATTAGATATCGGCATCGCTTAGTTACCATATCTCCGAACTGGTTCATGCTCATGCGGTATGAATAGCGCCCCCTATCGGCGCCCTCATTATGCAGTCGGATTTGTTTGGTCCTCTCGGTCCATATAGATCTCCTAGAGTTACAAAGAAGTGAACATTTATTAATTTTCCTTCACATGTTCTTGATCACATTTCGACGGACCTTTCTAGACTTAACTTGAAGTGAATTTCATTGCGCTCAAACAAATACAAGGGTATCAATATATATATATATATACATAGCCACTGAACGGGTTTATTCATGGGGTTGTAGGTGATTGGTGGAATTTACATGACTGTAAAGAGATTTTCTCTCGCCTATGGCGGCCGAGAGGGGCCATCGTCACTTCGACATCGTGCCATAGAGTGATAGAGCGATAGAGCGATGGCGATAGAGCGATAGAGCGATATAGCTATGGCGATAGAGCGATAGAGCGATGGCGTAAGAGCGATGGCGATAGAGCGATAGAGCGATGGCGATAGAGCGATAGAGCTATGGCGATAGAGCGATGGCGATAGAGCGATAGAGCGATGGCGATAGAGCGAAGTACATGACTGCGCATGACTACACCAAAACGAGACGAGTCGACATTTTTGCCTACCTTTTTTCACGGTATTTATCGGTACAAGATTTTCATGGCGATCAAAATGAATATCAACGCCATGCATACTAAGAAAAATTCTACACAAGAATGTGACTCAGAGTTGATTCAAGGAATGCCATTATGAATATATATAAAAAAAGATATTTGATTAATGACACGGAGGGGGTGGCATTGACGCTTCTTAATGTTCAATTATTGGAGAGCCTTGATAGGATATTAATTTATTAAGATTTGCCTGTCCCCCCTTAACCCGCCATGCTCAAAGAACGGAATGTCTCGAAGAGCGGAGACCAAGGACCACTTCGTCTCCCCACCCCCATTAATTACGAGGGGGGTGCCTTGAAATGGGCCGACAATTAGTAGAGAAGCGTGAAAAATAAATCTAAAATTATCTGGGGGTGTACCCCGACCCACCTCTTTAATTCTTCCTTCGCGGGTCTAAATTTGTCATGACTAATTTTAAATTGCAGTTTTATGCCAAGTACCAACATTTTCTCAGTGATTTCGTACTAAATGGAATTTAGAATGGTCACAAGATGACTTTAAGCTATTAGGTCTTGAGTTTACAAACAATTTGGCCGAAATGGTTAAAAAAATAACAAAGATAAATTAAAAGATATTGTCATACTCATGAAGATATGGTCCAAAAGAGGATTGACCCAACTAGGACGAAATGTCATTTTAAAAAAAAGCTTGTTATTGCCGAAACTCAACCATCTATTTTCCTCTCTTCCAAACCAACCCGAACCACTTATAAATAAAAATCCAGAAACGCTGTTTTGAATTTGTTTGAAACTAGAAACCTGATAAAATTTTCAGAAAAAATTCTGTTAAACCACTTGATAATTCCAAGTGGGGTAATATTTTGAAATTGTATATGCCAAAGAATATAGACCCAATAGGAGTTGGTTTAGCATTCTTAAGAACTACTAAATTATACCAACGATGGAAAACGTGTTTTTGGAGGGACACGCTGGACATAATTTCAAATAAAACCAGAGTACAAGGAGTGTCAAACTTTCTCGAATGAAAAACTGTGGTACAATGAAAACATTAAAATTATTAATAAAGCTGTACATTTAGGTCACTGGGATGGAAAAGGCGTGCGGTTTGTAAATGATATTTCAGATAATAACGGATTTTTTTTGTCATTTGACTCTTTTCAGTCCATCTATAAATGCGCAGCCAATTTTCTGGAATAATTATCAGCATGTCAGGCAAGCAGTATATAAAACTGATATTGACGCAACTTGACCTTTGACCTAAAAAATTTGCATAGTGGGGAGAAAAACTACCTCCGAACACAGAAGAGTTTCAATTTTTGCAGGTCATTGCGCGGGTCAAGTGGTTGCCATGGTGATGTCACTTCCGGTCACGTGACCGTAGCGGCATGTATTCCTCCGCGGCGATGCGGTCGCCGGAAAAAGCCTCCGCGGACAAAAAAATAATCCCAAATACGCGGGGAGCTGGGGGGAAATTCTCCGGAATCTTCGGCAATCTCCGGGACATTTTGGGGGCGAGAGGGGCCCCTAGTGGTCCGATTGGGTCGAGTAAGGTGTCAAAGTGAAGCGCTCCTCCAGGGCCATCAAGTCGTGGGTGGGTGTATGTAAAATTAGGATTTGTCCCGAAAATACAAAAAGCGGAACACGGACTTTACCCCTACAATAGGGGAAACCCCTATCAACCATGTTCAAAAGGGCTAATATCGGTCTCCGGCTTATCGGGCCTGCCTATCACGTCATGGGTGGGTGCATGTAAATTGAGGATTTGTCCCCGAAAATATAAAAAGCGGAACACGGATTTTAGCCCAACAATAGGGGAAAACTCCTATCAACTATGTCCAAAGGGGCTAATATCGGTCTCCGGCTTATCGGGTTCTGCCTATCAAATAGTTGGTGGGTGCATGTAAATTGAGGATTTGTCCCCGAAAATATAAAAAGCGGAACACGAACTTTACCCCTAAAATCGTGCCTGATTCGCACATTTGCATCTGTAGGGGAAAATGCCTGTATGTGTATATGGGTGGTCATTTCTTTGTGGATTTTACTATGGGTTGTGGTGTCTTGTTTTCTTCGTCTCACCACGTAAAACACGATGGGAAGGGTCTCGGAGCTAAGCGGTGAAATTTATTGAAAAGTTCACGGAGGTCTAGATAGGCCCATAGGCCTACTGGCTCAATGGATATGTCCAGACTGGGCAATTCACACATGTTCATTGCGATATAGGTTTTGGGATCTTGTTTTTCACGTCTCACCACATAGAACACGATGGGCGGGGTCCCGAAGCTAAGCGGTGAAATTGTTAGAAAAGGTCACGGAGGTCTGGATAGGCCCATAGGCCTACTGGCTCACTGGATAGGTGCATACTGGGCAATTCACACATGTTCATTGCGATATGGGTTGTGGGATCTTGTTTTTCATATCTCACCACGTAAACACGATGCGCGGGGTTCCGAAGCTAAGCGGTGATTTTTTTTGAAAAAGTCACTGCGTGCATGCGTAGTGGGTAAATAGTGCTGGGTGGCTGTTTTGGGGACTAGGTGAGCCCCTAGTGGTCCGAGGGTGTCGTACGAGGTCCTATTTTGAGCATCCGACTGGGCTAATGTATCGTCCGTTTTCAATATTCTGCGCATGCGCAGTCTGGCTGTAGTATAGAAAGCAGGCATTTTTGGGGGTGCTTGGGAGTGTGGTTGGGGTAGAGATGGACCGCTATTGGTCCAAATGTGTCGTGGGAGGGGGTCAAAGTGAAGCTTTTGTGGGGTAAAGTCAGAATGGCGTGCTTTTGATTGCAAGTCGCGTCAATCTGCGCATGCGCAGTTGTGTGTAGTAAGTAAAGTGGTCATTTTGGGGGTGCGTGGGGGGTGTGTGGGGTAGAGATGGACCACTATTGGTCCGAATGCGCCGTGGGAGGTGTCATTTTCTAGCTCTCGGGGGGGTAGACCCCAATTTGATGGATGTCCACAGCATCTGTGACGTCATAGGTGACGTCATCAGTACAAGTAGTAGCGAAAGTACATGTGCATGTACTATGTGCCTGTACATGTAATCTGTCCATATACATATACTCTGCCAATGTACATTTTTCTTGTTCATGTACTTGTACTCTTACGGGAACAACACAGTATCCTGATAATATATACATCACGGTGATGTGGCGTTAGTCAGCTTATCTGGCTAGTACTTCACACATTTATCGTTTTGAATTTATCTTAATTGTAAGAAATTATATATCAGACTGTATGTTTGTTGTCCATAATTGTAACATAATTATGTATGACCAGACTGTATCTATGTTTCCATAATAATAACCTAAGTACGTATGACCAGTTACATCCGGGGACCTTTGTTTTACATCCGGGACCTCATATTACATCCGGGTTTTTCGATGTTCTACATCCGGGGACCTTGGTTTTACATCCGGGTACTCATCTTACACCCGGCGTTTTCCATGTTTTACATCCGGGACTGTGGTTTTACATCCGGATGCTACAATATATTTCTTGTATTATACAATATATGTCTTGTATTATACAATATCTGTCCAGTATTATACAATATTTGTCCTGTATTATACAATATATGTGCTGTATTATACAACATATGTCATGTATTATCCAATATCTGTCCTGTATTATACAATATCTGTCCTGTATTTTACCATATCTGTCCTGTATTTTACAATATATGTCTTGTATTATACCATATCTGTGCTGTATTATACCGTATCTGTCCTATGTTATACAATATCTGTCCTGTGTTATACAATAACTGTTCTGTATTGTACCATATCTATCCTGTATTCTGACTCTACCCCATAACACCACCCACGACCCATTTGGACCAATAGTGGTCTATCTCTATCCCAAAAACACCCCCACGCAACCCCCAAATGCCTGCTTTCTATACTACTGCCAGACTGCGCATGCGCAGAATATTGAAAACGGACGATACATTAGTCCAGTCGGATGCTCCTCCACGAGAGCTTCAAAATGAAACCTTTTGCGACACCATCGAACCACCAGGGGTTCACCTAGACCCCAAAACGACCACCCAGCACTATTTACCCACTACGCATGCGCGCAGTGACTTTTAAAAAAGAATTCATTGCTTAGCTTCGGGACCCCGTCCATCGTGTTCTACGTAGTGAGACGTGAAAAACAAGATCCCACAACCCATATCGCAATGAACATGTCTGAATTGCCAAGTATGGACCTATCCACTGAGCCATCAGGTCTATGGGCCTATCCAGACCTCCGTGAACTTTTCGACAAATTTCACCGCTTAGCTCCGAGACCTTTCCCATCGTGTTTTACGTGGTGAGACGAAGAAAACAAGACCCTACAACCCATAGTAAAATCCACAAAAAATGACCACCCCTATACCCATATAGGCATTTTGCCGTACAGGTGCAAATGTGCGAATCAGGCCCTATTTTAGGAGTAAAGTCCGTGTTCCGCTTTTTATGTTTTCGGTACAAATCCTAATTTTACATACACCCACCAATGATTTGATCGCCCTGGAGGAGCGCTTCACTTTGACACCTCACTCAACCCAATCGCTCCCAAAATGTCCCGAAGATTGCCGGAGAATTTCCCTCAGATCCCCGCGTATTTGGGACTACTTTTTCTGTCCACGGAGGCTTTTTCCCGCGACCGTATCACCGCCGACGGCTTCACCGCGGAGGAATACATGCCCCAAAGTTCACGTGACCGGAAGTGACGTCACCATGGCAACCACTTGATCTGCGCAGTGACCTGCAAAAATTGGAACTCTTCTGTGTTCGGAGATAGTTTTTCTCCCCAAGATGCAAATTTTTTAGGTCAAAGGTCAAGTTGCCGCAATATCAGTTTTATATACTACTCAGGCAGTACGGAAAGCAGCAAACAACATGAGATCTGGACTATTACAGAAACAATATATGATACCGTTGATACCGCCCCCTATGTCACTATTAATAAGTGTAAAAAAAAGGCTGTAAAATGTTATATAGAAATCTCTTGACCTCTAGATTTACTGCACTAAACAGTTCTTGAAAAAATTATAGTGATTCGGAGTGGTATATATGGAATAATAATGTAACAAAGAGATGTGAAATATAAATGGTTTCGATACAGAATTATTAACCGAATATTGACTACCAACATTTTTGCACATAAACTTTACCCTGATATATCTAACTTATGTACATTTTGTAGCAAAGTTCCAGAGACTATTATTCATCTCTTTTGGGAATGTGAACATATCTACCCTTGGTGGAGTTTACTGGAAAATTGGTTCGCTTCGGCGGGTGTCCCAATTATATTTTCTCCAGAAAATGTTTTACTTGGTCTTTTACAACCCAGAAATCAGCCACTCAACTACTGTATTTCTATTATTAAATTTTCTATATATAAAATGAAAGTAGTTAAAAATCCCTTGGTTGAAAAGTGATCTCAGAATCAAAAATTTAAATTTGACCGTCAATTTTCAATTTTTGATTCTGGGATTGCAAAAACAAAAATCGAAAATTGATATTTGACAGTCAATTTTCAATTTTCGTTTTTCGTTTTGCTTCACGCAAAAATGAAAATCAAATATTGAAAATTGCCTCGACTTGTCCGTTTTTCGTTTTTTGATTTTAACTTTGACGTATCAAGGGGTTATGATGTCACTTCCGGTACGCTGAGTAGAATAGAAAACACAAATCGTGTCGTATAAGAGGTGTGGAGCGTGAGAGGCATGTGGCCCACCGGGCCATCCTCGGGAGCCAGTGTATTGATCGATTTGTTAGGGTATCTATACATTGCCTTGGTTAGTTGCTCACGGTAGTTCTGGATGAAAAAAAAATCAAGGGGTATCCTCTAAATCAAACCAATTATTGAACAGGCTCAGCTAGATCTTTACGACAATTCGCTAGCTGCACTGTTTGAGATGTGACATCGCTGGCATAACTTTGATGTCAGGCTGAAATCGACATAGTTAGTCAAAGCAAACACCGCCGGCTTGGGATGCCGACATGCTAATATCAAAATAACCTCTGGGGATGAAATGTTCGAGATTGAGGCAACGACTCAATAACTCACTCGAATCATCAAAAATGTCCAGGTAAACCCTGTGCGAGGATTCACGATTTACCTGGACTTGTGAAGATGCACCAGACAGGTCTGGATAGGTGGCATCCCGCTGTTCTCATTGGTTATTGGCATTGTGGCCTGAGCCAATCAGGACGCAGTCTTAGATTTTCTCATTTCTAAAAATAGATGTTTAGAGCGCTACAAAAGCGAACAACATTCACGCACACAACCGCTATTTGTTATTGATTTGAAATATAGTATTTATAAAGATACCAACAAATAATTTATAAAGATACCAACAAAGATGTAATACCATTAAGAGTAAGCATCGCGGTGATGGGCCGCGAAATCCGCATAAGCGGCCCGTAAACCACCATTTCAAACAAGCACAAAATCGCCACGTTTGATGCCAGACGTCTGAATGCTTCAACGCTTTAGGTCCAATCTCCATTCGCTATTTTTGGGACTTGGATCGTTCGAGCGTTCAGATGCCCGTCAACTTTCAGCGTCAAAAACGCTTCAACGCTTTAAGTGCGGATGTCAAAGTTCCTTTGGGGTTATGATTAGGGTACCCAAGTATTTATTATACTATCCTTCTTTAATGAAACTACTGTGTGTATCACCTCCGTTGTTCTCCATATAATGCATCACACCTGCTGCACGAATGCCTACTCGCTTCTGCACATGCGCAGTTGGCCCATTATAATCTAGGTCGAATGCCTGGCTCCAGGGATATATAGTGTAATGAAACTCCCAAATCTTTCCCCCTACTGGTTTCCCATATTATGCTCCACATCTGCCTAAACAATCCGATTTGCGCTTTCCATACTACTCCGCGGACCGAAAGTGACATCATAAGCCTTGCGCGTGCGCAGTTAACATTGACGCGTTAAAGTTAAAATCAAAAAACCAAAAACGGACAAATCGAGGCAGTTTTCAATATTTGATTTTCATTTTTGCGCGAAGTAAAACGAAAAACGAAAATCGAAAATTGAATGTCAAATTTCAATTTTTGATTTTGAGAAACGGAAAACGAAAAACGAAAATTGAAAATTGACGGCCAAATTTCAATTTTTGATTTTGAGAATCCAAAAGCAAAAAAACCAAAATTGAATTCTGCAAGGTTACACGGACCTTCTGAGATATGACCATGTCCGGAATCGTACGAAAACCCTGTCACCCTACGCTCGCTGACCATATTTACCTTAGCCTTTCCTCCTCCGTCTCCTTGTAGACCTTTCCATATTTTGTTTTGAACAATCTCCACTCCTCGTCCAATGACAGCGCCACGATACAGTGTGCACCCACAACACAGAACACCAAAATCGTCTTCATTGTGTAGCTCTACTCCAAAAAGATTTGTTCGATAATGAAAACCGAAAAATGTTCATTGTGGGCTGATTTCGTTATGCGGTTTCATATAGTGGCACACACAAATTTTCAACTGAGGAAATACAAGAAAAGCTAGCCAGAACCCTAACTGTACATGACTTTCACCACATCTGGACATCTGGTCTTCAAACCATCGATTATTCCAATGTAATTTCTCATACGAGACGGATAATTCACTTTAATGTTTTATTCGTCTTTCATTTTTGGTTATATGACTTCTATCTCTGCTCCAACAACATAAGACATCGTGGTACAGAGCGGTTTACACCATGGAAACAATGATAAACCCTGGTTATATCATACTGTACCATGATGTACCATGGTGGTATTGTGCATTTACCATGATATGCACCACGGTAATGTGAACAAGACGATAGTGCAATAATGTGTTTTTCTTAAGAAGAGACGGCAAGTCACAATATGTGCGTAATATGCTGGGTTAAAAATAACGAGCGGACCAAAATTCCTAACAGACTAAGTTATGAAGATCGAGATTGTCAGGAGGCCGTGTATGGTGTTCTTGTCCAAAGCGTGACGGAGATACCATACAGATGGAAAATACACATGAACGGACCTACTGCACCATTTCGGTGTGTAAAAAAATACCATATATACTCACCATTCGTATATAGTCCAAGTTTGCAGTGCAAATCTCTAGTTATAAAGGTGTGAGATGTAAGTGATCTTTTCAGGTCATGTTCACTTACTCTTTGACCTTTTCAGAGATATCTACATGAATGTATAGCCTTAGGTAGAGCCTATACATCACTGATGTCACATGCTCAACTTCATATGGGCAACTTCTAGTGCTGTTGTTGTTGGTGGTGGAGGTTGTGTAGTGGTTGTTGGATGGCCGAGGTGGTGTAGTTGGGTACAGGAGAGGATTGTGTGGTGGATGTGTTGTCGTGATGCATGGAAGTTGTGTGGGGTGGTATGGATGTTGCCAAATAGACGTTGTTTGGATGGTGATGTTGGTAACGGGAGTACTGGTGGGGTTGCGTGGTTGTGAAGGTTGTGTGATGTTGATGGTCGTGTGTTGGTGGTTGTGATGATGGTAATTACAGATGTATCGTAGAGTGGTCATGATCGTGTGTTGGTGGTTGTGATGATGGTAGTTAAAGATGTATCGTAGAGTGGTCATGATCGTGTGTTGGTGGTTGTGACGAAGATAAAGATGTATCGTAGAGGGGTCATGATCGTGTGTTGGTGGTTGTGATGATGGTAGTTAAAGATGTATCGTAGAGGGGTCATGATTGTGTGTTGGTGGTTGTGATGATGGTAGTTAAAGATGTATCGTAGAGTGGTCATGATCGTGTGTTGGTGGTTGTGACGATGGTAGATAAAGATGTATCGTAGAGGGGTTATGATCGTGCGTTGGTGGTTGTGATGATGGTAGTTAAACATTATCGTAGAGGGGTCATGACCGTGTGTTGGTGGTTGTGATGATGGTAGATAAAGATGTATCGTAGAGTAGTCATGATCGTGTGTTGGTGGTTGTGATGATGGTAGATAAAGATGTATCGTAGAGTGGTCATGATCGTGTGTTGGTGGTTGTGATGATGGTAGTTAAAGATGTATCGTAGAATGGTCATGATCGTGTGTTGGTGGTTGTGACGATGGTAGATAAAGATGTATCGTAGTGGGGTCATGCTCGTGTGTTGGTGGTTGTGATGATGGTAGTTAAAGATGTATCGTAGAGGGGTCATGACCGTGTGTTGGTGGTTGTGATGAAGGTAGATAAAGATGTATCGTAGAGTAGTCATGATCGTGTGTTGGTGGTTGTGATGATGGTAGATAAAGATGTATCGTAGAGTGGTCATGATCGTGTGTTGGTGGTTGTTGTGATGGTAGATAAAGATGTATCGTAGAGGGGTCATGATCGTGTGTTGGTGGTTGTGATGATGGTAGATAAAGATGTATCGTAGAGTGGTCATGATCGTGTGTTGGTGGTTGTGATGATGGTAGATAAAGATGTATCGTAGAGTGGTCATGATCGTGTGTTGGTGGGTGTTGTGATGGTAGATAAAGATGTATCGTAGAGTGGTCATGATGGTGTGTTGGTGGTTGTGATGATGGTAGTTAAAGATGTATCGTAGAGTGGTCATGATCATGTGCTGGTGGTTGTGATGATGGTAGTTAAAGATGTATCCTAGAGTGGTCATGGTCGTGTGATGGTGGTTGTGATGATGGTAGATAAAGATGTATCGTAGAGTGGTCATGGTCGTGTGTTGGTGGTTGTGATGTTGGTAGATAAAGATGTATCGTAGAGGGGTCATGATCGTGTGTTGTTGGTTGTGATGATGGTAGATAAAGACGTATCGTAGAGTGGTCATGGTCGTGTGTTGGTGGTTGTGATGATGGTAGTTAAAGATGTATCGTAGAGTGGTCATGGTCGTGTGTTGGTGGTTGTGATGATGGTAGATAAAGATGTATCGTAGAGTGGTCATAATCGTGTGTTGTTGGTTGTAATGATGGTAGATAAAGATGTATCGTAGAGTGGTCATGATCGTGTGTTGGTTGTGATGATGGTAGTTAAAGATGCATCTTAAAGTGGCCATGATCGTGTGTTGTTGGTTGTGATGATGGTAGATACAGATGTGTCGTAGAGTGGTCATGATCGTGTGTTGGTAGTTGTGATGATGGTAGTTAAAGATGTATCGTAGAGTGGTCATGATCGTGTGTTGGTGGTTGTGATGATGGTAGATAAAGATGTATCGTAGAGTGGTCATGATGGTGTGTTGGTGGTTGTGATGATGGTAATTAAAGATGTGTCGTAGAGTGGTCATGATCGTGTGTTGGTGGTTGTGATGATGGTAGTTAAAGATGTGTCGTAGAGTGGTCATGATTGTTTGTTGATATGATCGGCTTCGTTCTCAGTAGATTTTGTAATTTTACGGCCAATTGAAAGCATATCTTGTCAAATACATCGGGGTGATGAAAAGTGAAATCACATTGGCGATCAAATGAAGTACTGAATTTATTACATAATTGCAAACAAAGGTTGATCCAACGTTTTCTCGATTAAAATCACCGGTTCCGTTGATATCTTCTTTAGTTCAATTAGTGCTTGGTCTTCTAGCAGATGACCTGTTGTCCATTCACGTAGAAATGGGCCCGACAGCAATGATCTCTGAAGAATAAAAACAAGGAAGAGAATAGAATTACGGTTTCTATATATAAGCGAACATAGTTCGTCACGTACGTAGTTCTATAGACAATCTGTGTACAAATAAACTACACTAAACAGAGATGCAGAAATACAATTCGTAGAGCCATCAATGGTATGTCTTTCCGAATTGGGCTTTTACACATCACCTGTTAAGTCAAGATTTGACTTGCGTGTAAAAATACGCATGTAACGTAGCAGGGCTTTATTTAATACTGAACATTACATTTGGAGCAACAATTCGCGATATTTGGAGTATAGTTGAGTTGATAGCCTCATAGATATACGATAGGGATACGCACGTACATTGGGCGTCGGGATGCGAGGGACAGCGAGCTGTGGTACATGCACTGATTATACACATAATCGTGCACGGTCCTGAAATAATTATACATAATCGTAATAAATCATCATCATACCCGACACGATGTGACTGATCACAAGCTTGGGGTCATCGCCATTTCAAAGAAAGTTTTGACCAATAACGGCAGTGACGATAGTGTGCAGCCAATTTGGATCACAATGTGACAATCATGGGGATCGGTTCTTGTCAGTTTCCTTGTGGACATTGCCGATAATATGAATAAAATAATGCAACTACCGGAAGTAGCCTTTGACCTGTGCGCAATGGTGTTTCTGGTACAGTTTGTGCGCATAAGCTCAGCTTTGGGTAACATGGAAAACGGTGTCGTTTTGCGTCTCCCACAGCAAATGATATCTGGACGTTCGTATTCTTATCTTCATAATGTGCATTGACCCAATAATATCCTTGGTCATTAGATCACATTCGTATTCCTCTGTTACTGATATAAAGTTCCATTAGATAGTTCTTTTTATGTTAGAAGGAGAAATTGTATTTACTCCTAGAGCTAATACCCTTATTCGTCAATAAGGAATTAGGAACTCGGAACTGATTCCAGCCGGTTCAAACTCATTTAATCATTTATCAAGGAATTTAGTACCTGTTGTATAAGCTTCAACGTGATGAACCTTGAGTTGAAAAGTTCCAGTCGCTAATTCCTGTTCTTCCCGGAATTACAGAATAGAGTTTGATGCAAACCTTTACCCCAACGTAGCTCGTCTCATGTTTTGCTATTTGTCCCTCTTATCAGATGAAAGAATAAATGAGACCGGTTTCAACGAATGGACTTTTGCATAAAGGAAAAGGAGAAACTTACCAATTTCGTCAATGAAGAAGGCTGAAAATATAATAGATGACTAATTAGAAGGCAATATGTAATGAAGAATTCTCTGTAAGGGCCTTTTACAGACGAGCAAACCAAAAGATCGGATAAAGCGAGTGAGCGCAGTGAATGAGCTTTTATACATGTACAATCTTTTGGCTGGCAAACCTGGTAAATCCCCTCCCAACAACCGCAGAGAATGGTAATTTATTTATCACCTTGGTCAAACAGACGACGTTCTTTTTTTCTCAAAAAACATTTCGAACTTTCCCTTTTCGCTGTTTGTGAAACGTCTCGACATTTTGCACAAGCACACGTTGTCATGGTAATACATTGCCGTGCGCCATTCATCAATATGGCGAATCGCTCACTGGGGTACATTGTCGAGATGAAACGAAATCCGTGAAGTTTGACATAAACCGCATAAACGGCGTTTTTTTCTCTATCTCCAAACTATTTCATTACGTCTGTGTACAGTCCTATACGATATTAGAAAGATTGAAAATATCAATCAGAATGATGTTTCTGGGTGAGAGTGAGAGTTGTTGTTGTTGTTGTTGTTGTTGTTGTTGTTGAGCGAGAGTCGTTCTGATCTATGCGGCCAAGGTTGTTTTGTTTTTGTTTTAAACTTATTTTATTGTCCTTAATAGGCAATAGGATTGTGGACAAGTTATTGCAACTTATGAACCACTCTCCCTACATAGCAATAATTAGGCAGCTGGACAGTTTATGTATAAAATAGTATACAAATAGATAAATAATATTAGACTGTAAGGGTTTACCGGTACATGATACACTGTAAATGGTGTTTCTGGCAGAAGACAAAATGGAGATGAAAGGGGTTATGGGGGTGGTACGCCGTAGAATAACCATACACGCTCGAGCATGTGTTGGACCCCAGTATCCGTGATCAACTCAGTCATATCTTCCACTATCTCCTATGAATTTTAGAACGACTTGGAAAATTTTAACATTGATTCATTGATTTCAGGCGACAATGAATCGTTCCCCCAAAGGATGTCCCGGGTAGAAATTGGAGTTGGTAGGTTATCAACCATTTCATCCATAATTTCTTGATATTTGTGACAATGGAAGAAAAAAAGTTGGGCATCATCTGAGGGTTCTCCACAATCACAACCCGCATTAGCGACCATATTAAACCGGGACAAGTCAGAGTTTAATTGGCTGCAGTTATGTCTTATCTGTGTTTGTATTATATTAAGTTTTCTAGTTCCCACAGAATAGTATTTCGGAACAGATTTAAGTTGTCTACCTTCAGCTCTATTTCTTGTTTCAGTATCAGTATTGTTCCAAAGTTGTATAGTTGAAGGGATGAAAGACCTTTTAAAGATGTTGAGTCTGGTTCTGGGGATCACGTAGTTAAGATTATTTCTCAGGTTATAAGGCGTCACCTCCCCAACTAAGGGCGTGATCAAATTGCAAACATATTCCGGAGCCTCGTCGTTATAAATTGTTTGCATAATTTTCATTTTCATTTCTTCCCTTCTAACTTTCAATGTTTCCCATCCAGTTTCGGAATAGATTGCCTCTCTTCTTGCGAACATTGGCAGGCCAGTGACGATTCGCCTGGCGGATAATTGGATTTTTTCTAATTTTTCTGAATCGGTTAATGAACAACCGTCCCAAACAACCGAGGCATATTCCATGATTGGTCTCACAAAGCTCAGATAGACCTGTGCTAAAGCATTTCTACTAAGCTTGAGCTTAAGTTTTCGCATTAATCCAATTCACTTAGTGGCTGTTTCAATAATATGATCGATATGAGTTCCCCATTTACAATCATCTTGGAAGAATACACCCAGGTGTCGATGGAAATTTGATACTTGTAGTAAAGTTCCGTCAAAATAAAATTCAGGTTGGTTTAGCAAATTTCTATTACTGAATAAGAGTAAAATTGTTTTAAGGGCGTTAAACTGTAAGAGCCTTTGCTTGGACAATTCGTGTAAGAATGTCTACAGATTTGCAATGCAGAGAAAAGTCATCAGCGAAAAGTCGGGTGATACTTGTAATTTTGTCCGCTATATCATTAATATATATAAGGAATGCCAGGCGACCTAATACCGAGCCCTGGGGAACTCCAGCATTAGTGGTACGAATATTTGAAGACGTATTCCCAACAGATACACTCTGGGATCTGCTACTAAGATAACGTTGAAGTCATTCGAGTACTGCACCCGCTATGCCATATTGTTGTAGTTTAAAGAGTA
>JAVTVY010017101.1:0-61383 GCA_036873755.1 Hanleya hanleyi | reverse complement strand
CGCGTGGGCCGTCTGCACATGGCCCGACTGAATCCCGCAGAGACGCCATGCAGTTCCCGTCATATCTCAAGGTAGGCCGCCATGTGAGGTCTCCTATTTGTCAATAAAACCATGGAGTTCAAAGTTTTAATTCCATGATAAAAAAAATAAACCTTGAATAAAACAGTTCTGATTGCCAACACATCAAGCCATTTCTTTAAAAAAGATATATGGATCGATTGATTCACGTGGAGACTTCATCACGCATGTGGCGACCGTCATTATGCAACCTGTGAGGGCCCCTTCATTTGTAAATGAAACAAAAGGACGCAGTTCAAACACCAACACATCAAAACATTTCTTTAAAGAAGATGGATATTTTTCATAGACCAATGTATTGAAATATCCTTTGCGGAGCCTAAACCCTTCCTTCTTTCCCGCATACTAAGTATTCTCTATAGGGCCCATTTCCAGCGCACGAACTTCATTTTCAATACATACTGTCGGCTCCTTTATTAAAATTATACCATTTCCAGGCATTACAGATCGCTGGAATACGTTTGTAAGTTGATAAAGAAGAATCATTTAAAGTAACATGTCCATGACGAAACGATCTATCCACGGGACGCAAGCGCCGTAGGCCATGACTTTTGATCGCACGACCGAGAATCTCATTTTTTGGTGGCTGAAGAAGAGATTCACGAAATGTAAAAATCCACGTCAAACAAGTAAAACACTGTGGAAAATAAACAAGAAAGAAGTCATTAATTTATCTTGTCAAGTATTATATAAGCGAACACTCATATATAGGTGGTGACAAACCGCTGAAGCGGAGACGGGACAAGAAAAAGAAAAAAAGTGTTACTTTTAGTTTTACCTTTTTTTTTATTGAAGAAAATCACCGACATCGGTAATACCACTCCACATGATTACGGAATGCATTGAATATATACACACACGAAGCAAAAGACATGGCAAATTACAATAAAAATCTATAACACGGGAATGATGCGCGATGAGAAAGTAGATTTGATCCGGCGCGTTTTTTAGTATCGGGATGGCAGCTGTCTGTATGTTGTTCATTTCTGCTCGCGTCAAACGCCAGCCTTTTGCGCACGTGCGAAAATGAACATGCGAAAACGATCGTGCGAAAATGAACGTCAGAGTGCATTAATAAAATGAACGTTCGACTGTTAATTTTCTGACGCTGCTGTGGAAAACGAACGGCATGACGCATGCGGAAATGAACGACCTCCTGTTCAAAAATGAGCGCGTTCGCGTCAAAACTTATGACACGCTCCCTTACCTTGCTTGTCTATCTTAGTCTATTAGTGATATGCCAAGCAGGGGTTCACTTTGACCATATATGTCTATCTAGAAAAAGTGTGGATTGTGATATAGAATGGTACTTAACTGTCTTATTCGTTGTGGTGGAGTGTTCTACGGTTATACAGTTCATCATTTTCCATCACATGACTTCATAGAGCTATTTTCGCTTTGATATATGTATATCGGATATCACTCACGCGGGTGCTAGTTGCCTTGTGATCACGGCATGCAAGGTGTCCACATTCACAGGTACAACTGAAGCGTGGCTGAGTTACAAAGTAGGCCTATCACAGTGATTGGTTTTGGCTCTTGTGATGTTTTTAGAAGATGCAATCATTATATTTGCCTGTGGGGTCATATGACTTCTTATCAGTACGCCGGCATCGTTTTCCAACATCCTTGTAATGCTGGGTTTATTTCTCGCTGTGAATGATCGATATATTAATCACCGAATGATGAGGATAATTACAATTCCAAGGTCAAATCAAACTATCCGTTTCTGTATCCTTGCGTCCTGTTTGACGTCATTTGTCGATACCCAATTCTCAAGGATCGACGTGGGTCTTTTTAACGTCTCCATTATATTAGTCATACGTATCAAGTAAGATATTCCGTGTACTTTGATGATGGCGTCAATGGCTCTTTACCTCAAGTTACCTGAAATAGCTGTGTTACATTCGAAAGAAACATTATGTAGCCTGAGAGGGACGGTTAAGACAACAAATTATATTGAACTTTAAAGTTATCGTCATGTTCCACATTTGGATATACACAATTTCAAATTATTTTATGTTCACTTGATAAAGGTCCCGATAAGAGTTAAATATCAAACGTATGAGTTGATCCCTTATATCCCTTTCTGGTCATAATATTCCAGAAAGACTTGCATTTGGCGTATTCATATCTCGCCTAGTAACAGTTGCCTCTGCTCATAGTTTATCAAATTTGATGATACATTTCGCACACTGATAGTAAAATAGGAATATGATTGGCAAGATATTTAGCGTTAAGTTTAATATATTTTGTCTAATTCCGTTTAAACCGGGGCTAAGGACCACACGTCTTCGTGGCGTTAATGTGATCAATCACGTGAAAGAAGCGTGATAAAAATATCGTTCTCTTTTGAACGAAAATCTATGAATATCTTGATTGCCGGCATCATTGAAAACTGTTGACCGTTTCTCTCTTGCACGCAACCGTCTTGGTAGACAACCGTCTTGGCCTGTGTTTATACTATGATAATGTGTTTAATTATACGATACATATTCACACGCCAGTAGATGTCCAGCCCACCTTTTTGGACTGCGTCAGCTATAGCTCACGATGGGGTCCACAGTCTCCTTCTCATATGCCTTTCGTTATTTATCTCCTGAACAAAATTGTCTGATTGCTCTCAAGTTCCATTAGAATAACTACAAGGTCACGTAGATGTCGCGTATCAACATTTAGGTCGAAGGTCAAGGTCACGGGTCACCAGCAGACTGATTGTAACATGTAAGAATCAACGATGTAATGACCTAGCCCATATTTCCAATTCTGCTCCTGTTTCTCTATGGTACCGTTTCCTTTGTTAACAGCATGCCATGATGGTACTGTGGGGCGGGAATGCTCATCCGCTTGTGGCGAGGGTCAACTTGAAGTAGCTCTGTCTGGCTGCGGCCCTTTGGCTGTGTGTTGCGAAGCAGCTCCGGAACAAAGTGGGTTTTCATTAACTTCATTCAAATACTGCTTTTACCATAATATATATTTTGGTGTATGATAGTGGTCACTACCTATACATGGTCATCAAAACGTCTTTAGTTTCATAAAAACAGTGTTGATCAGTCACCCCTTACACTACACAATATAGATTCAGAAGTACCAGGTAGGCTTACCATGTTTCAGTTATGGCAAATGCATTATGCCGAAGCTGAGCCAGATGGTCGGAACACGTGCCGTCTGTCTTGAGTTTACCTCTTGCACTGCTGTCCGTAGATGTCCAGTCTACCTTTTTTATATGGACACCAGTACATTATCAATTCCCCAACGCCTATCTCATTCCCTACAGTCAGCATTGCTAAACCGTATCACTACGCAGTAGCACGGACACATTCACTCAAACACTGCTACCCAGTGTCGGGGACGGACACACGCACGGTTCCTTTTTTTATAAAATCAGACAATTGGGGTTGAAAACTGCGTTTATTCGCCAGATTGATGAAACCTTTCCCCATTCAAGATTTCCACCAAATGAACTAAACTAGATTTCCATCTTGTCGCCATTGCGCTCGCCTCGGAATATTGGCAAGTGCAAACAGGTATTATGTCAGAGCTCGAGTGACCCTTAAACCCATCGTGATCACTCTGTGTGGTATTGTTATTGTTTCCAGTAACGAAACAATCAAAGTAGGAGTTTTGTTACTAAATGTGATATCTTTACTAAATGTAATACCATGTCCTCTTAACAGAAAAAATGAAACATCATTGAATGAGGAATATGAGATATTCCTCTAGCATATTCACATAATTTATTCACACATATTCAAGGATAGTGAACGTGTTTATTAGTGATCACTCTGTGTGGTATGACCAAATATGCAGGGTCCATCTCTCTTTCAGAAGGAGACGGTTGCCCATCCTCATTTGGGAGCCAATATCCGAATCTGGCGGGGATCCAAACAACCTACTAATTATAAGTCCACCAGAATGAGAGTTGTATATAAAGAAAAATACTCTCCCCTGTGCATGCCAACTGTTGAGTGCCGCGTTTGTGCTCAGTTTACTCACTTCCAGTTGCGCATGCGAAAGGACGAAAATTTTCTCTTCCTGGGTAGGAAGCTTCCGGTCAAGAGACTTTTGAAGAGAATCTCACTTCCGGTCATGTGACTTCCGGATACATTTCATCCGTTAAACATATCTGAACATGAATACAAATTAGCTACAAGTTCGAGCTGACCTTTCGAGATTATTTCACTATGTTGATTGTTTGTGATGCATGTTTACTTTAACAAAACGTTCATTTCTTTATCAATTTTGTTGAAATTTATATAATATTCTTGATGCAAGAATACAAAAAATACAGCTGCTTATTTATTAACCATAAGATGAAACAAGCCCGTCAGAGTTTTCTCCTGGCAGTTATACAGCTATAACAGATTCAATGAATATTTGTGTATACATTTTCTGTATAGTGAATAAAGTAATCATTCATTTATCCTAGTCAAATTATTCCCGTTTTTCAGCAGGCAAATCCACAGAGTTGACCAGTTCTCCACCAGACAGCACCAGTCAAATACCATCTACGGGTTGGTATTTATATTATATTTACCTCGCCATTTGACAAATCGTATTCATCGGGATTTCGAGCGAATCTTGGGAGGCATTATCCCCCCCCCCCCTATCAAACCTTCTGCGCAATCTTCGGTACGACAGAAAACAAAATGAGAGCTGACATTCTGTGACTTTGTAGTTGGGGTCACTTTGGGTCTATTTGCATTACACCGCGAGGATGATGGGTACATTCAAAATGGCGGCCATGTGGGGTAACAGAAAAGTGATGTCTTCGGCGAGGAAAAGTGGGAGAAGCTATTTTATTCCACATCAGATTAATATTTTCCAAATTATAATGCAGTTTTGCTGATCAATTTCATAAACGAAAATTTCCAACGAGCTGACCGAAAAAACGATTATAAAATGTCGTTTTTGAAAATGACGCCACTGTGACAGCATCAAAGCGGCCAAGTTGATTTTTCTTACATTTTCTGGTAAAGCTTGACCAAAAGGTATACTGTGGTAAGTTTCCGCCTCCTATCTCAATCAGGGTTTAACTCCCGCTAATGTTACAGACATTATAGATTCACTCACACAAGACTGATGTACATATTCCCTGTGTGACGAATAAATACTCATTCATACATTCTATACACTCGAACGATTCTCGTATTTCAGGAGGCAAATCCACAGAGACGACCAGTTCCCCGCAAGACAGCACCAGAGAAACACAACCTGTAGGTATGTATTGATATTATATTCACCTCTACGGTGGAGTATTCGGACAAATCATATTGATCTGGATTTCGAGCGATGTCTATTATTTTGAAATCTTCCTTTAAACGTCAAGTAATGAGACATCTCAATTCATTGATTTATTGTGTACAGTCTAAATATTCCCATATTTCAACAGGACAATCCACAGAAACGACCGGTTCTCCTCTAGACAGCACCAGTCAAACACGACCCACGGGTAGGTATATATATATATATTACATTCACCTCGCTGGTTGGGTTTTGGACGATTCATATGCGTTGGGATTTCAATAGTTCAATGCTACAAAGGGTGCACATAGCCAAGAACACAGTCTAAACTACATCCAAAACACTGGGCCCCGTGGGGCTTCCGGGGATTGACCTGGGATGTCGTTGTGCACACTGCCGGTCATGGTAAGAATAGGCCTCAGCTCCTCAGACAGCTTGTCGTAAGAGGCGACTAACTGAGGCACACGTGAGGTTCCCGAGTGTGAAGAAGAATACGACCAAACGTCGTGATATGACTGAAATATAGTTGAAAGGGACGTTAAATAATATTCGCTCACTCACTCACCCCTAAAACACTGGTACTGTTTGTCATGTCCTCTTAACAGACGCAAGGAAACATCCTGTGATAAGGAATATGAGATATTCCTCGAGCATGTTCACAAGGGATAGTGGTCTCGTTCATTGGTGATAACTCTCTGTGGTATGACCATATCAATTTACCAAAAGGGACCGCTCTTGAACTATTTTGCTTTCATCAGTCCAAAAATACAGGGTCTATCTATCTTTCCGAATCTGGCGGGGAACCCAACAACCTACTAATTTAGTCCACCAAAACCATAGTTGTATATAACTAAAAAATCTCACTCCTGTGCATGCGCAGTGTAAATGACGGCAATTTGCTGCTCCTGGGTAGGAAGCATCCGGTCAAGAGAATTCTGGAGATAACCTCACTTCCGGTCACGTGACTTCCGTGTACATTTCATCCGTTAAACAAACCTGAACATGTGTGAAAATTCGCTGCAAGTCCGAGTTGTCCTACCGAGATTATTTCACTATATTGATTGTTGTTGATGCACGTTTACTGTAAAAATACTCTTTCATTTCTTTTGTTGAAATTATATGATATTCTTGCTGCAAAAGAACAGTTCAACTTATTTATTAACTATGAGATGAAACAAGCACGTCAGAGTTTTACTCCTGCCAGTTATACAACCATAATAGATTCAATGGATATTTGTGTATACATTTTCTGAACAGTGAATACAGTAATCAATCCTTCATTCTAGTCGAAATATTTCCATTTTTCAGTAGACAAATCCACAAATTCGATTAGTTCTCCACCAGACAATACCAGTCAAACACGACCTACTGGTAGGTATTTATATTATATTTACCTCGCTATTGGGGTGTTGAACAAATCATACTTCTCGGGATTTCGAACGACGTCTATTACTTCAAAATAGGTATTTAAGCGTGAAGTAATGAGACATCTCAATAGCGACTGATCTGGCTATTGATTCGCTATCTATAGTGTTCGTGAATTAATATACTCTTAAATTTTCGCCTCATTCTTCTAATATTTATCCACACAGATAGCAGCAGTCAAAATTGATTAGGAACCATTATATCGCATCATGATGCAAGATCATGTAACACAAGAAAATTATATCATACAGCTTCAATTTAATGTTGCCATTAGAGAAAAAAAGCCCCGACCCCATTCATGGCTTGATGGCATCTAAAAAATTAATTGTGTTCAAATGAGTTCAAGTCATTTTTATAGAATCCTTGTCTCAACCATAGCTTGGTATCATGTAAAAAATTGTGTTCAGGTTAATTATTTTGTAAAACTGCTCACTATCCATTGTATATAGAGCGTTCAGATAGGAAGGTTAACTGTTTTATTCACCCTGTATACATGTATATACTCTTGAACAACTGCTACCTGTATATTCCTGACGATGGCATAATCCGTATAGATGGTATAACCTGTATAGATGATGTAACCTGTATAGAAATATAGAATATCACAATGACTTCACTTTTCGGAGTAACTTTCATACTGGTTTAATGTTTAAGACAGATATACTTGTGAAGACGCTTTTTCTTTTCAATTGGTCCACAATGGTCACAGACTCCACGTCACCAATGGAGCTCAGGCGGACAGTCTCACACACTGCGAAGCGCACAAAATCAAACGTTGTGTGTGGCAAATAAATAACCGCATATTGTACAACAGATTATAATGGAAATCGATCTTTCGCATTCTGAAACCCACATGGGACTTTGGCAGTGATACACCATCTCTGTATGTAGCGGAACGACAAAAGGATTCAGCGAAACATCTATCCCTTTCTGGTCTAGGCAATTTGAGGTGTACCACTGTTCTCCATGAAGGAGGAATATATATTTGGGCCGATCTGTACCAGGAAAAGTGGAAAAATCCAATAGGTGACTGTAAATTCATTTTCCCACATAACATATTTCGGCCTATTTTACAATTTGTTTTTTTTTTTAATTTGCAGGTGTCTTCTCAAATAATATTCAGACGTAAATTAGAATAATTCTTTCCCACAATTATCTACAAAAAACAAAAACAAATCGAGAGAGAAAAAAAAACAGACAAAAGCAATGCTTTAATGGTACCATTGTTTAACCGATATTTGTACTTACCCATGATTCTCTGCTTTCAGAGTTTTCTCTCTTTTTTTCATCCAAGAACGTTCGTCCATCATCCAGCACAACATCGAAAGACAAGGATCATTTGACAGGGCATTTACCCTTTAACATGTTTAAGATTTCAGTGAGTGAGTCCGTTAATAGGATTTAACGTCGCTTTCAACATTATTTCAGTCATATCGCGACGAATCAACTAAGCATCACTCAGCTAACTCGCGTCCCTGCTACTTCAAAGAAAAAATCTTTGAAGCAACATGGAACCAGGCACCTTCCATCCCCCTATACAACACCAAGCACAGCACTTAAGACATAGACCGGACGCTTACATTGGTGCAATAAAGACAAGTGATATTACAGTGCTAGACATCACATTATCAAGTTCCTTTTGCTTCTCAGCAAAATGTATCGAAACAACAGAAACCCGTGCTCACCAGACATCCACCCACCACCCGCGTTTACGATTTGAGGCCCCAATAGAAATGCAATACCTTAGATTTTCATTGTAAAGATATGCAATCGCGCGAGCAGTTAATTCAATATATAAAATAGCTGATTTCCACAATCTGTATTGGGAAAAGGATTTAATTGAAGCAACCTCTGAGGACGTCTGTTTTTTTTACAGATCTACGTTTTTGTATTTTCTTTTAACATTGGACGAACCACTGGAAGGTTGTTGATCTATTTAGTTCCGATTTTATACCCAATTTGCACCAATATAATAAAACTGACTAAAAGTAAGCCATACCCACAATTGCTGGTACAAACTTCAGACATGTGACTGTCAGGTACAGTTTTTTTTAATACTCGAGCATCAGTGTCAAATTGTCTGTCAGACTTTGATTGCAGGACGCCAATCCCTATAGTCATATCAACCGATATAACCAAAGACTTTCTTGCCATAAGTATTTAATGTTTTACATGTCATTTATTCAAAGGGGTCCCACCTTTCCTGGAATGAGTGAATTGAAGTATTTTTCGACGATTATTTTAAAAATGTGTTTTGTTCTTAGGATTAAACATTTTTCCGTTACCCATGCAGATTTCCTGGAACAGCATCTGGAGTGGTATATGCTGCTTTTAGTCAAACAAAATGATATGGCCCAGAAGGACTAAGCGCGTCCGATGGTAACATCAGTTGAGGCCAACGGTTCCTTTATTAGGTTTAATCTATTAACCCAGATGGTAAAATTGTCCGAGATTGGTTTGAATAAATGACATTTTCAGAACAAAAGAATATTGGTTATCACCTGCTGTCCACTGAATCTGCAAATTGCTGATTGTACTTTCCCCCTTTTCGCATGATTGTGTTCGTAACTCAAATTATGTTTGTCTATTTTGTCATTTTGGCTTTCTGTGCTTTCTCCGGAACGACAAAACATTGAGGGTTGATACTTTGTGACTTTAAAGTTTATCATATAAACTATTTTATTAATTATATGACAGTGAAATTCTTATATTTTCTTCACTCTTAAAAGTGATTCATTGCAGTTAGATAACACTTTTGCAGTTAGATAACGCTTTTGTTATGGGTACATGTGAACTCTGACCTGGCAGTTACGTTGTCGGAGCTACTTCTTTCACTACTTTCATTCTGGGAATGCTTGCCAACATTTCATAACTCTTCAAAACTTCGTCATGGAATGAATATATATACAGATCATTTCATATATAAAATTCAATATATCTATAATTTAAGTGTTAGCAAACATATCCACTCCGTTCTACTCTGGTACGATCTATATAAATACTTTGATTGATCGTTGGTCGATGTGTCTCAATCTTTGGACGAAGTTTTTGTCAACGGTCTTGGACGATTTGGCCTTGATGTCAGGTCTATTTTTAGACTTTCGCAGTAAGTGAACTTTTAGGCTCGCTCGACATAAAATAACAGTTGTTACATCTACCAAGAATGCAGAATTAATACTGATATGAGTAAAAATAAAGCTACTTACCACCTTGCGTCCTTAGACTTCCGCAAGGACGATGCAGAAAAGCGTGAAACACGCAAACTGCGAAGGGCTGGCTTCCAGCACGTCCAGTAGGAAAACGCTTCAGTTACGTTCAAGCCCGAAGATATACAAACAAGGTGGATAGCTCTATAGTTGATTTCTCATATGCACATACAGTTACCCAGATGGAGAGCTTGAAGTTGCCGTTTTTCGTGTTTAGCCGACCATGCGTGTTCGACACAGTCGTGAGTCCAGTCAGCAGTGTTGTGTTTTTGTTGCTCGTGCTTCCGGTTTCACTTCAATTCAACAGAACCGGGATGTAGACAGCTATCAGCAGGCCCACGTGCCACTGTCCTTTGTGAGAACTTGCCTTCCTTTCAATGTCAGGTAAACTGAAAGTCTGTAAACTGGCCTGGACAGGTCCCAAAAAGCCAGATATAATTAACTTGGTCTCTGGTGTGCTTTGTGGCTCTCAATGATTTTCATTCAAAGCAAATACGACTAAAATGACAGCTTCCAGTTGGCACATTGATACATGTAACTAAAACGATGACAAAGTTTGAAGAAACAGACGAGGCACCCCTCTTCTGAGATGTTAAGTACCGTATGTCATAATTGTCATTGTATGAGGATCTACATAGTAACAGCCGTGACAATGCCGCGATAGCGTTCGAGATGTTGAAGTTAGAAATCGAAGCGAGACTCTTTTTTTTATATCGTGTTAATCCAGTAATAATCTGGTGACTAACTGGCTTTTCTTACACTGATGCTCCAGTTTGGAATATACTAGAATACTATACTACTCGTCTCCATAATGATCGTAACAGAAGGAGGGTTTCATTAGCTATTGTAGAAAATAGAAAATCATAAAATCACACCTTTTCTAAGGTTTGTTGGCATCATGACCAGGTATTATGGCAGTATATATGCGGAGAGAGATAAGACGACAACTGAAGTTCAAATCGTAAAAATCGAGATTGAAAAACATACGACGTAGGTGAATGCTTACTAAGGAATCATGAAAACAGCCAAATATACTCTGAAACGAATTTCTTCTCTCTCTCACAGCGCCAGGGATCCGACTTGTGAATGGATCCTCTCTTCGAGAAGGAAGACTAGAGGTTTTCCACGATAATGCATGGGGCACCGTTTGTGGCAACGGTTTCAACACCAAAGCCAATCAGGTGGCATGCAGACAACTCGGCCTACCAAGGTAAGATACATTCAAGCTGGGGACACACGATCATTTTTTCTTTGACCAGATTTTATGTATCCGTGTGAACGACTGACTACAATTTGCTACATATCTCCGGTTGTCCAGTTTCTCTGATTGTACGAGTAATACGTATGTGTATGATGGCAGCGCTCGGACATGCCAGTCTATACTCTAGCATATAAGGATATCGCTGCCATTGACGAACTGGATCTGCTTTTCCTACGGTCTATTCGGGGCATTAATTTATACCTTGTTCAGCATGTATTCTCACACAGTTCATTCGATGCAGATGAGAGATCGACTTTGTAGTGCGGTTGAGCAGCTGGGTTCTAAGGCGCCGTGTACTCTCGAACAATTGTTTCTGTCACTGATAGCTTTTACTGATAGCCCATTATATTTGGGGCCAGATGATATTTTGTCTTAATTCTCAATACACACACACCAGTTTAAGTCGAACATAGTAAAATTGTCAAAAAAAGTCTGTCCCTATCTCTATACGATAAGATTGTGAGTTTGAACTTTCGAATTGGTTTCTTGTGTCCTGTGGGAAAAGTATTTGAATTATGATGCTGAGTTTACTGTTGCATATAAAGTGCTCTCTGCATAATATCATAAGATACCATTCACCGTATTTAAGCCCCATTCATGCTTAGATTATGCTAATGGATACGTTAGAGCCTTGGCACGATCTTGGTTTACTATTAAACATTCGCAATAATTAATCAGATATTGATAGTTGTGTTTGCTATTTCCAATTTTGGATGATTTGAGTCAACATCGAATTCGATTGATTCAGGCGAGATTTGACTACATATTAACCTTTTCAATTCAAATTAACGGCTTAGAATCTTCAGATGTTATCGTCTATTTATCAATAAACGATGTTGTTATCCATCAGAAAGGGTTTTGCATTACTATTCTCCGTTTTCAAAATATCTATTTATTAGTTCTCATCTCGACTGCAGCTATAAAACAGGTTTTAAACATTATTCATGTATCTGTGTCGTTTCTTCACGTTCTCTTCAAGATCGTTTCATGATAGTTCAGAGATAAAGATCGCAACTAAAATTCCGATCCACTGGAATTACAGTGATTTAATTAGCTCAAGGTTACAAACCATAACGGTATAATCTGATTAGACATACAAAATTAAGGACATAGTGCCATAATGATGGAGAGGTGGGCGCTATTATCGAACATACAGGAATTCAAATGAGCCCACAGACCGATATTCATACTACATTCTTTCAAAAGAAGTTCTGTATCTCGGACACGCTTTTATTGTAGGTGTTTATTTGGACACTTTGATTCGAATGATACAAGCCGATGGGACGATAATAACGTGATGTGACGAAGGATAATAACGTTCACTGGTGCTATGCGTCAAAGCGTATGATCCGATGACCCTGAACCCGTGACCGTGGGGCCATGTGGCTGTTTCAGCCGTTAGGTCTCACAAGAGTTTTTATACATGATGGCCGTAAGAGAATAGGGGATAGAGAATGGATGTCTTCCACAGATTCGATCTCACTGATCGAAGATGATTTGGTCGTACCGTGTTTCATAATACGTACTCTATAATACCCAACCAGAAGGTCAATCCCCGACTGGTTGGTTTGCATCACAAACCTTCAGCATGTTGAGTTAATATTCCTTTATTTTTGTAGTCTGCTTCTGTCAGGTGCTGACTGAATGTAGATACTTCATGTAGGGAGCTATTGTCTGAGTCTTTGTGTCGCTGAAAAGGCACGAGTCCAGACATATTGTTGTCGTCAGATCTGGTTATTGTATGCATTGTTTCGTGATATTTACATGGAGTATGAACTTAAATGAACGACGTTCCACTTCAACTTCAACTTTAATTCCACACTGGTCACAATTTGTGACATACGTGGTAAAAATACGTATATACATTTCGTGCGGAGGTGGTCATTTATCAATACAGTGGTTACGTTAATACAAATACAATACAATTTGAATATACATAGTTTACACAGGTACTTTACAACGCACAAAAGACACCTTTTCATTCACGTCTGTACATATTTGCATTCTGTGAAATATACGTCCAGATTATACATACATTCTACACCCACATTAAACGTCACCAAGTAGTAAAAGGTAATACAGATTTTTGTCTTTTTTTCGACAAGTGAATTAATAATTATAGCACATATAGCGTGCACTGTTGCCATCGTCAAAATAGATAATATATATATACAAAGACTCATGTATATATATATATATATATATATGTATATATATGATATACACACAATTAGAAAATAATTGGTCCGCATATTCGATTAAGGTCATCAAGCCATCATGCTCCTCCTCTGATTGGACCGAAAAGCCGAAAGTCTCAGAGAAGGGCTTCGGGCATCGACGGACCTTGGGAAAGGCCACATCGGGCTACATGAGATCAAATCCACCCCCGTTCCCATCCAGTGGGATATAATCCCATAGGATGGGGGAGGTAGATATGGCCGACTAAGGTTGAACAACAAATATTTAGATTGGTGGTATATCCTTCATCACTTAACAAATATACATTTCTACCTGATGAGATTTTAATTTAAATTGATTTTGGTACATATACAAATACAAGAATTAGAAATATTATACAATGGGATTTTTTCAAGATAGCTGAGACAAACAAGCTTAACTTTTTCAGCATTTTCGTGCAACTTGAACTAAAAAGTTCTGAATATTTGAGATCCAAGTCACCTGATAAATAGTACTGTGAAATATAATTGATTCTGAGGTGGTGAAAATGGGTGCAATGGAAGATGTAATGACGTTCGTCTCCAATTGTGTTCAAGTTGCAAAGGGTACATACTCTTTCTAATCTCGGAGTTTTCGTCCATCTGCCGACTTCTATCGGTAGTCTGTGATTACACAGTCTATATTTGACTAGAGGATGATAAATTTTTAAAGGTAATAAGTATAAATAGTTTTCGAGGTGCATAGCAGTTTTAAAGCTTGAGTAATTAAGACCTTTTGACGAGTTACTCACAATGGTTGACCACGTCTGTTGGTACTGATTTTTTTTGTAGCTGTTCGATATACTTTGTGGACCGGAGTAGTAGTATCCCGTGAAAAAAAGGTTCCATTGACCTACTTTTTTGTTCCCCCGGGGAGGATTTGAGGAGGAACTTGGTCACGTGACGATCATGTGATCGTTGGGAAAAAACCACCTCCAACACAGAAGAGTTCCAATCTAGGCGGAGGCAACTCTTGATGTACTTTTGTGTTTTTTGGCAAATGTCGGGTTATCTTCCCTGATTCGAACATTTGCATATTAAATCAATACGGGAAACTGCCTGTATGGGGTATGGATGATCCGATGGGGTCGTATGATGTATCAAAGTGAAGCTTATGTGAGGGGGCATCTGATGGGCTGGGTGTGGGGCTGAAATAGCGTCATTCTGCGCATGCGCGGTGGACCAAGGGTATGGAAATAGACGTTTTAGGATCTAGGGGAGTCACTGATGGTCCGATAGGGTCGAGTGAGGTATCCATGTGAAGCTTATGTGAGGGGGCATCTGATGGGCTGGGTGCGGGGTAGAAATATATCATTCTGCGCATGCGCGGTAGACCAAGGTTATGGAAATAGACGTTTTGAGATCTAGGGTAGCCACTATTGGACCGACTGGGTCGAGTGAAGTATTAATGTGAAGCACACATGAGGGGGCATCTGACTGGACTAGTGGTTCGGGCGTGGTCACCAGTCTGCGCATGCGCAAACAGGGAATTGTGGGAAAATGCTATGGAAATACACGTTTTGGGATCTAGGGGAGCCCCTATTGGGTCGATTGGGTCGAGTGGGATATTAATGTGAAGCACACATGAGGGGCATCTGACTGGTCTAGTGGTTCGGGCGTTGTCACCAATCTGCGGATGCGCAAACAGGGAATTGTGGGAAAAGGGTATGGAAATAGACGTTTTTGGATCTAGGTAATCCCCTAGTGGGCCGATTGGGTCGAGTGAGGTATCAATCTGAAGCACCCATGAGGGGGCATCCGCCTGGACTAGTGTCTCGGTAGTTGTCACCAGTCTGCGCGTGCGCAGACAGGGAAATGTGAGAAAAGGGGATGGAAATAGACGTTTTGGGGTTTAGGTAAGCCCGTAGTGGGCCGATTGGGTCGAGTGAGGTATCCCTGTGAAGCACACATGAGGGGACATCTGCCTGGACTAGTGGTTCGGGCGTTGTCACCATTCTGTGCATGCACAAACAGGGAATTATGGGAAAAGGGAATAGAGATAGACGTTTTCGGGTCGAGGTGAGCCCCTAATGGGTCGATAGAGTCGTATGAGGTATCCATGTGAAGCACACATGAGGGGGCATCCCCCTGGACTAGTGTCTCGGCCGTTGTCAGCATCCTGCGCATGCGCAGGCAGGGAACTGTGGGAAGAGGGTATAGAAATAGACGTTTTTGGATCTAGGTAAGCCCCTAGTGGACCGGTTGGGTCGAGTGAGGTATCGGTGTGAAGCACACATGAAGGGGCATCCGTCTGGACTAGTGTCTGGTCCGTGTTTAACAGTCTGCGCATGCGCAGACAGGGAATTATGGGAAAAGGGTATGGAGATACACGTTTTCGGGTCTTTGTGGGCCACTAGTGGTCCTATGGAGTCGAGTGAGGTATCCATGTGAAGCACACATGAGGAGGCATCTGACTGGACTAGTGGCTCGTGCGTGGTCACCATTCTGTGCATGCGCAGACAGGGAATTGTGAGAAAAGGGTATGGACATAGACGTTTTGGGGTCCACATGGGCCACTATGGGTCCTATGGAGTCGTATGAGGTATCCATGTGAAGCAGTCTTGAAGGCGCATCCAACTGGACTAGTGGCTCGCGCGTTGTCACCATTTTGCGCATGGGCAGACAGGGAATTATGGGAAAAGGGTATGGAAATAGATGTGTTGCGGCCTAGGTGGGCCACTCTTGGACCGATGGGGTCGTACGAGGTATCCATGTAAAGCATTCGTGAAGGCGCATCCGACAGGATGGGTGACATGTGGAACTGACGTCATTATGCGCATGCGCAGTAGACCAAGTGTATGTAAATAGACGTTTTGGGATCTAGGTGAGCCCCTAATAGGCCGATGGAGTTATCTGATGTATCAATGTAAAGCAGTTGTGAACGAGCATCTGCCTGGACTAGTGTATCGTCCGCGTTCACATTCCGCGCATGCGCAGACAGGGAATTGTGGAAAAAGGGAATGGAGATTTAGGTTTAGGTGGGCCACTAGTGGTCTGTTGGAGTCGAGCGAGGTATCAATGTGAAGCACACGTGAGGATAGGAATATCGTAAGTTTAACTATTTTATAAATTTTATTACGTAGATTCCCGCTGAAAATAGGAAGTACACTCACATAGGAACATTGTCTTGAAGTAGCAATACGCTAGGTTTAGTATTTTCGGACTTGTTGATTTTTGAAGACGACGCGGCTTTTTCGGCATATTGCGTATATACTAACATATGGAGGAATGTCTGACAACATCGTTTTTCGTGATAAATGAAAGCAAAATTTTAATATTTGTACCTCGTATCACGCGATATCCTTTTAGGACTTAAAACTTGTAATATGTAAGGAGCTTGTCTTGACGTGTCAATATTTTAGACAAAATATTTGTCAAGTTATAGATTTTTCAAAGATTTGCAGAAATCTTTGGCACTGCTAGATTATAGCATTTTGAATTATGGATATCCGGCTTACCTTGTCGAGCTTTATATAGCCTGTGATTATATGGTTTCCCGTGGTATGTGTGTCAATGTTCCTGACAGCGCAAAAAAAGTTCGGTTTTTCTCGCTTCGGACATTTCTGTTCAAGTGTCATTTTTCAGTGGAACATTGTTTATCCATCCTCTGTCTTGAAGCGTTCCCATTCAAAGTTATTGTCATAGTAATCAAGTTCAGGATACGGGCTTCAAAACTATATGTAATATAGTATATGATTCGTCAAAATTTAGACATATTTTGGCCGCTCAAAAGTGTTAAACTCTCTTTGGTTTTTGCACAGTTGTCGGCAGGTATGTTTGCTTCTATCGTGTCTCTCTGTAGTGAGTGACGTCATGATTTTCGGTCATACCTATTTGTCAGCCAATCAAATTAATCCTTTAAATTTAGGCCGTGAGATTTTTGTCATAGGTTAGCAACACCCTAGCAACCGTGTACTATATAAGGCCGCAATTTTGCCTATACTGTCAGTCGGTCTCGGAGTCTGGGCAATGAAGGACCTAATAGGATCTAGGAAGCAAGCTGGAAAACAAGCAATCAAGCAAACAAAGAAGATAGGAAATAATAAGTTAGTAGTTATTTGAACCATCTAGGGTTACATGAATCATCAGGGTTACATGAACCATCAGGGTTACATGAACCATTAGGATTACATGAACCATCTAGGGTTACATGAACCATCAGGGTTACATGAACCATCAGGGTTACATGAACCATTAGAATTACATGAACCATCTAGAGTTACATGAACCATTTGGAACTGCTAAGGATTACAGCAAAGGTACTTCCTGTTTCAAGCGGACATAATTGAACCTTTCAAAGGGGTTTTACGGTTCTTTGACAATTTTCGCCATATTACCAGTTCTTACCAAGTGTCACCAGAAGAATATCAATCAAGCATTACAGCATTGAATTTCCTGATTCATCCAAATTACCAATGAGGACAGCTAATCAAATTGATTTATGAATTAACTGTATATACTTCAAGTGATCCAGAAATAAAACTGATGTATTTGTTAAACTGTGATTTTGGACTGAGAAGTTGGTTACTGTTATCGCTGGATCAGTAGTGTAAAAATGCGATACCCTGAGTGGTACAATACTAACATACAATTTGACGGTTACATTAAGAGCGTCACCATTTAACCAGCTGCAAGACATTGCTATCCGTGTTGAAGTAGGCGGCAAAACAGGATCCCGATATAGCGAGAGCGATGCAGTAAGGGGAATGAGGCAGTGGTGAAGGTTACAATCCGAATCCAGTTGGTAGCGGCGTCTCCGGAGAAGAAATATTTAGGATACAAGAAATCCAGTTACTTTCCTGTTTTATGTGAAAAATAGGTGGTGGCAGCATACAGGAACATTATTGGTTATACCGAGTTTACCAGTAGGGGGTCATAGCCCTTAAAATCCGCCACAATACCACCACACACACACACCACCAACATCACCACCAACGCCACCACCAACGCCACCAACGCCACCACCAACGCCACCAACGCTACCACCAACGCCACCACCAACGCCACCAACGCCACCAACGCCATAACCGGGCGTGGTAGCACCCGTGTGGCAGAGCTCTTGGATCGGAGCTCTCGGAGCTCAAAGCTTGCGGCGCTCGGAAATGACGTCATCGCAGGCATGCGCGTGTACCTGAGCTGCACCCTCGGAGCTCCGGAGCTCTTCGAGCTCGGAGCTCCGAGCTCTTGGAGCTCGGAGCGCCGGAGCTCTTGATCCTGCGCTACTTGGAAGTGACGTCATCGTACGCAGGCACACACACACACACTTACGCGGTGCACCCACACCCTAGTGTACCCTATGCCCTACGGGCTATAGGGTACAGCTTGCACCGCCTAAGTGTGTGTGTGTGTGCCTGCGTACGATGACGTCACTTCCGAGTAGCGCAAGATCAAGAGCTCCGGAGCTCCGAGCTCCAAGAGCTACGGAGCTCCGAGGATGCTGCACAGGTACACGCGCATGCCTGCGATGACGTCATTTCCGAGCGCCGCAAGTTTTGAGCTCCGATAGCTCCGATAGCTCCGATCCAAGAGCTCTGCCACACGGGAGCTACCACGCCCGATGGTGGCGTTGGTGGCGTTGGTGGTGGCGTTGGCGGCTTTGGAGGTGGCGTTGGTGGCGTTGGTGATGGCGTTGGTGGTGTGTGTGTGTGGTGGTATTATTGGTGTGTGGTGGTGTCCGTACAGATGAGTGAGTGTGAGTGAGTGAGTGAGTGAGTGATTGTGTGAGATGAGTGTGAGTGAGCGAGTGAGTGAGTGAGTGAGTGAGTGAGTGAGTGAGTGAGTGAGTGAGTGAGTGAGCAAATGAGTGGGTGGGTGAGTGAGTGAGTGAGTGAGTGAGTGAGTGAGTGAGTGAGTGAGTGAGTGAGTGAGTGTGAGTGAGTGAGTGAGTGAGTGTGAGTGAGTGAGTGAGTGAGTGAGTGAGTGAGTGTGAGTGAGTGGGTGAGTGAGTGAGTGAGTGAGTGAGTGAGGGGTCCCCAACGCCCGTCTTAACGCATGGACGCACTAACGACGGTGAGTGAGTGAGTAAGTGAGTGAGTGATTGAGTGAGTGAGTGAGTCAGTCAGTCAGTGAGTGAGTCAGTGTGAGTGAGTGAGTGAGTGAGTGAGTGAGTGAGTGAGTGAGTGAGTGAGGCGTCCCCAACGCCCGTCTTAACGCATGGACGCACTAACGACGGTGAGTGAGTGAGTGAGTGAGTGAGTACTCTCACTCACTCACTCAATCTCACTCACTCACACACGCGTAATGCGGCTCAGGCATATACCAGTACACCATTCGGAGCAATAGTGGTCCATCTCTACACCAAATACTTTCCTTCACTTCCCCAAAATGGCCACTTTACTTACTACACACAACTGCGCATGCGCAGATTGACTCGACTTGCAATAAAAAACACACCATTCTGATTCTACCCGACAAAAGCTTTACTTTGACACCTCCCACAACCCATTTGGACCACTAGTGGTTCACATCGGCCCCAAAATGTATATTTCCATACTAGGGTCTGCCTGCGCATGCGCAGAATGACGATATTCCTACCCCACACCCACCCAGTCGGATGCACCCTCACGTGTGCTTCACATTGATACCTCGCTCGACTCCAACAGACCACTAGTGGCCCACCTAAACCCCAAAACGTCTATCTCCATTCCCTTTTCCCACAACTCCCTGTCTGCGCATGCGCGGAATGTTGAACGCGGACGATACACTAGTCCAGGCAGATGCTCCTTCATGACTGCTTTACATTGATACCTCATACAACTCCATCGGCCCATTAGGGGCTCACCTAGATCCCAAAACGTCTATTTACATACACTTGGTCTACTGCGCATGCGCATAATGACGTCAGTTCCACGTGTCACCCAACCTGTCGGATGCGCCTTCACGAATGCTTCACATGATTACCTCATACGACCCCATTGGTCCAAGGGTGGCCCACCTAGGCCCCAAAACATCTATTTCCATACCCTTTTCCCATAATTCCCTGTCTGCGCATGCGCAGTATGGTGACAACGCGCGAGCCACTAGTCCAGTCGGATGCGCCTTCACGACTGCTTCACATGGATATCTCATACGACTCCATAGGACCCATAGTGGCCCATGTGGACCCCAAAACGTGTATGTCCATATCCTTTTCCCACAATTCCCTGTCTGCGCATGAGCAGAATGGTGACAACGCACGAGCCGCTAGACCAGTCAGATGCCCCCTCATGTGTGCTTCACATGGATACCTCATACGACTCTATCGACCCATTAGGGGCTCACCTCGACCCGAAAACGTCTATCTCCATACCCTTTTCCCATAATTCCCTGTTTGCGCATGCACAGAATGGTGACAACACCCGAACCACTAGTCCAGCCAGATGTCCCCTCATGTGTGCTTCACATGGATACCTCACTCGACCCAATCGGCCCACTACGGGCTTACCTAGACCCCAAAACGTCTATTTCCATCCCCTTTTCCCACAATTCCCTGTCTGCGCATGCGCAGACTGGTGACAACGACCGAGATACTAGTACAGGCGGATGCCCCCTCATGTGTGCTTTACACTGATACCTCACTCGACCCAATCGGCCCACTAGGGGCTTACCTAGATCCAAAAACGTTTATTTCGATACCCTTTTCCCACAATTCCCTGTTTGCGCATGCGCAGACTGGTGACAACGCCCAAACCACTAGTCCAGTCAGATGCCCCCTCATGTGTGCTTCACATTAATACCTCACTCGACCCAATCGGCCCAATAGTGGCTCCCCTAGATTCCAAAACGTGTATTTCCATAGCTTTTTCCCATAATTCCCTGTTTGCGCATGCGCAGACTGGTGACCACGCCCGAACCACTAGTCCAGTCAGATGCCCCCTCATGTGTGCTTCACATTAATACTTCACTCGACCCAATCGGCCCAATAGTGGCTACCCTAGATCCCAAAACGTCTATTTCCATACCCTTGGTCTACCGCGCATGCACAGAATGATATATTTCAAGCCCCCACCCAGCCCATCAGATGCCCCCTCACATAAGCTTCACACGGATACCGCACTCGACACTATCGGACCATTAGTGGCTCCCCTAGATCCTAAAACGTCTATTTCCATACGCTTGGTCCACCGCGCATGCGCAGAATGACGCTATTTCAACCCCACACCCAGCCCATCAGATGCCTCCTCACATAAGCTTCACTTTGATACCTCATACCACTCCATCGGATCATCCATACCCCATGCAGGCATTTTCCCGTATAGATTTAATATACAAATGTTCGAATCAGGGAAGATAACCCGACATTTGCCAAAAACCACAAAAGTACATCAAGAGTTGCCTCCGCCTAGATTGGAACTCTTCTGTGTTGGAGGTGGTTTTTCCCCAACGATCACATGATCGTCACGTGACCAAGTTCCTCCTCAAATCCTCCCCGGGGGAACAAAAAAGTAGGTCAATGGAACCTTTTTTCACGGGATACTACTACTGACCGGAGTATGTTCCCGGTGTTTTCCCAGAAAGACAGCATTCGTTTCTGTATAGTTAGCATAAGCGGGTATCTGCCAAGTTCTCCATACAACATAAAATGAGGAGTACTTTTCCTGACCCATAGTATATGTTTGAGAAAATTTGTATGCAGCCTTTCAATAATACGAATATTACCAAACCCCAGATCCCACAATCATAGAGTAATAAGGGGACGTCAGCTTGGTCAAGCAGTAGAGGCTGACAGTCAAGATGAAGATATAAGTTTTTTTTAATCCTGGCATATAAGAGATAAGATACAATGCTTTACCTGCTTGTTCGACAATGCGTTTGATAGCGTTCACACAGGAGACTGTTTTACTGAAGACAATACCACGATATTTGTACATATTAACAATTTCTATCTGTTAACCCATAACAAGGAACTCCTGATTACATTTTCTGGAACCAAATACTATCGTTTTCGTTTTATCTGTATTGATATCGAGTTTCCAAATATGACAGTATTCCGAGAAAACATCTAATGCTTGTTGTAAATCATCAGGGCTTGCGCTACAGTGATAGTATCATCTGCATATAGCAGAACAATGAGATGTATAATAGTAGATAGGATGACATCATCACTAGTAATGGCGATGCCTTCTACCCTATCTAGTAGAAAATCTCCAAGATCATCCATAAACAATGAAAACAGAATAAGCTGCTGCGATTCATTTCCTGCGCAGTAGGAGGAGTCCACTCAGCCCTATATAGCGAATGATCAGCACGCAATAACGCCGTGAGATAGATTGTCGGATTGACTGGAATGGAAATGAATATAGGAAAATTATTTATACGATGATATTCGTTAACCCTGGGTCCTTATTTGCTTTCAACTCCCACATTTATTATCCGCAGTGTTGGTGCAGCGCCTCTCTCTCCTACGGAATATGGCCAAGGGAATGACCAAATCTGGCTTGATGAGTTGATCTGTCGCGGAGACGAGTCCTCTTTAGCCGAATGTTCACACAACGGGTGGGGAGTTCATAACTGCAGCCATTTCGAGGACGGGAATTCGCTGTAGTAAGTTAGCCTCATCTTTCAGAGCAGAGAATTGGAATACATACTCTCGATATGTGTTGGATCAGAGAGTCAGAGTTAATCACACGACATTCATGGGTTATAACACACCACTACCCGTTAAATTCACATTATAATCATTCCAAACTCTGGTCATTTATTGTCTATCTGAACAACAATCATTCGAGTAAATCACAGCCGGATTGAAGCGTAAGGTATTTAATAACAGGCACAAGGTATTTAATAACAACAAAACTCAATTTTAAATTCCTCCATCAATTAATTTTGTGTTCGTAGCTGCGTTCAAAATTCAACCATCGTCCATGAAACAATGCCTAAATAGATAATGGATGGACCTTTTTCGTAATACAGCTAGCATTAATTCCAAATAATTATGAATAAAAAAATCGGTCAACAGTGGTGGGGTCACAGTATTATAACTTCAGAAATTTAAAGCATTCAATGTTATCATTCCAGCCATTGACATTCGACTGATGGGTGGTTCCTCTCCGAGAGAAGGGCGCTTGGAAATCCAGCATGAAGGCCAATGGGGCACTGTCTGTGACGATGTTTTTGGCAATATGGAAGCCATGGTTGTTTGCAAAAGCTTAGGAATTGACGGGTATGACAGCGGAAGAACTATTTATGATTCTTGTGCTTTTGACCTCATTTGATTCCGCCATAAAATGAATTAGAAAAAAGGAAAATATTAATATGATACATTCGAAAGTAAGAACTAATTTTCTCTCAAGGATGTCCGCTGGTGGTAAATCAAAGTAATTAACTTTTTGAATAATGTGTGTTGTTGCATTCATAATTGTGTAATATGAGGAAAAACAAAGAAAAAAATATAGGTTGGTGTGCATTGTTTAGCTACAGGCAACGTTAAGTGGACTTACCCATGCTCAATTTGATAACCCAGAAAGCATAGGTTTTGAAGCATATTCATTAAAAATTCATATAAATAGTATTTAACTATTTCTTATATTCTAACTGTTTTCAGATAATCACAATGTCTATCAAAATTCAGCAAATTGGATGGATGTTGGTGTGCAAAATTCTCAGCTAGAAGGCTTTTAAAGAAAATCTCCATTGATTAACCTAGGACAGTCCGGGCCAACTCCTAAATGAGTAACCTGTCGCCCATTTTGGCAATTTGTTTCCAAATCAGAAAACATATTTCCTGAACAGGAAAATTTAAGTTTTGATTCATAAATTGCTAAAAACACAAACAGTTTACCCAGTTGTGATCTAAATAGGCAGGTTTAGTGCTATTACATGATAGATAATAAAAAAATATTCTTTGTGATTGTAATTGAGCAAATAATACGAGAATAAAATTTTGATCCAAATTTTCTCGGTTCCTGCACTGCTCTGCACAATCACCATCCACACAAAGATACCTGACCTTGTTATGGCACGATAAATGTCTTGCTCGTTAGCCTTCGTTAGTCGGAGATATTTCAGTTTTAATACAATGGTTTCCTAAAATGGAAACCTTGGTTCGCCCAGATGCAAATGTTTCCTGAATTGGAAACTTTCCAAAAGTTTCCTAAATCAGTAACATTGGTTATGTTTCCAAAACAGGAAACATTTGTTATGTTTCCAAAACTGGAAACATTTGTAATATTTCCTGAACAGGAAACATACATGTACACAGTAGAAACATTTCTCAAACTGAAACCATTACAAACATATTTTCTGAAAAAATAATATTCAGGAAAAACCCTGATGTTTCCTATAATCTGCATCTGTTTACATAAATTGCAACTTTTCCCAAACCATTACAAATACGTTTTCTGAAACATATTATTAAGGAAAGTCAGTTTTGCTGTTGTCTAGACAACTAAATATTTGTTTCACATACAATGTACATTTATATTGCCCGCAAGGTTTCCTAAAATGGACACCTTGGTTTGCCCTAATGTGAATATTTCCTGAATTGGAGACAATCAAAAAGCTTTCGAAATCAGGAAAAAATTTCTGCATTCCTGCAATCCTCTGCTCAATGAGCATCTGCACAAAGATAGCTTACTACAATCATGTTATGGCATTGTAAGTGTCTAGTTAGTCTGAGATTCATGTAGTCAAAGATACATGTACATGTATTCCAGTCTTAATTTGATGGTTTCCTACAATGGAAACCTTGGTTCATCCAAATGCCAATGTTTCCTGAATTGGAGACATTTATGAGGTTCCCTGAATCAGAGGAAGGAAACATTAACTTTCTCAAACTGAAACAAATACAAACATTATAGAAATAAACAAAGTTCTGAGCTACACTCCACATAAACAAATTTAATGCACAAGATTTTAACTTTCATGAGAGCCTTTATCAAATGATCTGTTGAATTTCATCAAAATTGCTAGTGAATATACAGATTGTTCAAATATTTATACATTTTCCATGGATGACCGAATGTTATATAGAGATATTCACAATATTGTTTACAAATTACCACGGAGGCTAGGTGTCATGAAGAAATGCGACGAATTAAACATTGGACGGGTGACGTTATGGCGTTACGTCATGGAGAACAGATGATGTTACGGCAAACAAAAACATAGAGGCCCTATCAATATACCAAACAATGATGGCATAATAACTTGAGCACAAATTAACATGGAGGATACCTCAGAAGTTCTATAATCTATAAACCCAAGTATGAGTCTAATTAAAGCAGTATATCACTACAAACTTGTTTCCTGAAAAATTATGTGAAGAATAAAATCTATGTGTTTCCTATTATCTGAACAGCTAAACATTTGTTTTATACATGTATCTATATTTCACTGCCTGAAGGTTTCCTAAAATGGAAACACTGGTTTGCCCTGATCTTAATGTTTCCTGAATTGGAGACATTCAATAAGCTTCCTAAATCAGAAATAATGTTCTCCGTTTCTGCATTGCTTTGCTCAATGACCATCCACAAAAATATAGCATATCACGACCTTGTTATGGGACAATAAGTGTCTTGTTTGTTAGCCTTTGTTAGTGAAGTATAGTCCAGTCTCAATACAATGGTTTACTACGATGGAAACCTTGGTTTGTCCAAATGCAAATGTTACCTGAATTGGAGACATTTTTAAAGTTTACTGGATCAGGACTGGTAATGTTTCCCTTCCAGGAAACTTTACATTTAACTTCTAAATATTGGAACCATTTATACATATTTTCTGAAGAAATAATATTCATGAAAAACTTCAAATGTAGGTGTTTGCTAATTGAATAACTAAACAGTACATGTAATTCACAAAATTTGCAACTTTTCTGAATCTTTGGCAAATTTAAATTTTCATTCATAAATCCTATAAAAATACCAATACTATCCTCAAAGTCAAATGTCATCTACATGTAAATTGCTCAAAGGTATAGGACCTCATTGTATAACTAAATATAGCTTACTTACTTACTTAAAGGAAACTGAAGGTTGTAAAGTTTTCTCTGTAGGCTTGAAATGTTCAGTTAATGTATAGTTCAGTTCTGCATATCTCCATTATATTCATTAGGTTAAACACAAGTGTCCTTTCTTCATATAACGATGATAATAATACATGTACATTCTTACACATATATTATACATGTACCAATACAACTCCAACAGGTTAATGTTTCCAAACTAGGAAGCAAGTTTCCAAATTAGTAAGCATGTTTCCGAATTAGGAAAATATTTTCAAATTAGGAAACACAATGTATAAATAAGGAAACATATTTGAACTCGAAACATTGAGCAACCTTAAGTTTGAATCCATGAAATGCAAAAAAAACCAACACTTTCAAATGTCATCTACACATGTAACCAGGAAAGTTTAGTACATGTACTAAATGTATGAAGATCTTGGTCTATTTTCTAATATGGTATTCCAAAGTATAGCTTAATCATTTTACTTCCATTCAAAATTCTGGAATTCTACATGTTTGAATTACAGTGATAAACTGTCATAGCTTTTTCTTTTCAGCACTTGTGGGATCATTTAACACCAGCTGTTCTATACATACTCCAAAATTCCATTTAGGGTATCCTGTACAAATGTACATGATGGCTTTCCTTTGATACAATCATTGTCAATGAGTGGTCTGTTAAATAATAAGTTAATAAATTAATTGGCCTGAGCACTATGGCAAGCCATTTCGGTATTTAATCGGTTATTCAACATATGTTGAAACGTTTTGCATATACGTACAAAAGAATTCCACATATGTGTAAAAGAAAGTTTTTAGACATATGTGCAAAAGTTTTTAGACATAAGTTGAAAACTTTTACACATATGTTGAAAAGTTTTAGACATATACGGAAAAGTTTTGCACATATGTGAAATAAATTAACTATTTCACATATGTTGAAAAGTTTTATACATTTGTTTGAAAAGTTTTATACATATGTGCAAAATGTTTCCTTACATGTATGTGCAAAACGTTTCCACATATGTCAAATAAAATGTTTTTCCACATATGTGAACAAGTTTTGTACATATGTTAAATAAAGATCAGGAGATTTAATGGAAAGGAAATGGACTGCTCCCTGTAGTATAATGTTTGTTATCTAACGACCGTTTCAAAATGGCGCTGTCCCTTCAGGTTTTGTTTTTCGTCTCTCCGGCAATATGAGAAATTTGGAACTACAATGAGGGCATGGAAGCTTATAATAATAATAATAATAGTACTGTATTAGTAATCAGCTAGGTCAAAGATAAATGATTTTGGGTTATTATAACCCTGTGATATCTGTCCTATACATGTATGCCAATAACTGGAGATTGTCAGTTCTGACTTTCACATAGGTCTCTGGTCATCTCTTATGATACCAGCTCTGTCCAGGGTCACACAATTAATGTTGGCCTGCATACACTAAGCCAGGCCAGCTCCCTGTCAGACTGGAACTTCTGTCTTGGGCTATCCATTTTATGAACTCTTACTGGGGTCTAATATCACAGACCCCAGCATGCTGAGACAGGCTTGACCTAACATGTGTTGTTTAATGTAGGCCTACAACTGAACTGTAATTTATAGGAATTCTGGAGAGATTTACCAATTAAAAAACATTGACACAAGGAAACATACATGTACATAGACTGGAGTCTGGGAATGCTGGAAGCTGCATGTATGGCATTGGATTATATTACCCTGCGGGAATGGGCATGAGGGGATATATGGGCATATTTGATCGCTGAAAATAAGGGAAATATTAAGAGAGTTGATCACAGAAGACAGTGGGAAGTATGGGTGTGAATATGCACAATGAGGGAATTTACTGGGATATATGATAGAGAATAACAAGGGAAAATACTTGGGGAAAGCACAGGTGTATATAAGGCATTGTATTTTATGACATTAGGTGAATAGGCACAGCAAAGGGAAAATAGTGGGATATTGCATTGAGGAAAATGAGAAATACTGGGTGAAATTTCCATGGCATTGGATTTATGATTTCGAAAAATAGACAAAATGACGGGAAATATTGGGGTATTTTATTGGGGAAAATGAAGAGAAATGGATGAAATAATTGGTGAATATATAGAGATGATTAAGAGAAATAGAGGGAAGACTGGGGACCTGATCAAGGTTAGATGATATGGATGCAGACGTAAAGAAGATATAATGGGGAATTACCGATGACTATGCGTCATTGATACGAGGGAGCATGTGTAGGGCGGTGTGGGGGAACGCGTTGCACGGCATACTCTGTATGGGACCTGATCAAGGTTAGATGATATGGATATACTGGGGAATTACCGATGGCTATGTGTCATTGGTATGAGGGAGCATGTGTAGGGCGGTGTGGGGAAACGAGTTGCACGGCATACTCTGTACCACCAGTGCCCATTGTAATACGATGGAGTGCCCAATCAAACCAACCAACGACATCTTGGCAACGCACCTCTAATGGACTCATAATTTATGCTCAAAACTTTGTAGAAGTTTGCTGTTTGTGATTGAACTAAACTAATATTATTGACTACATGTGGATGGATGGATGGATGTACTTGGGCACTCCATCGCACCGCGATGGGCACAGGTCGTGCGAACACGCCGTGCAACCCGTTTCCCCCAACCCGCCTTACACATGATCCTCTTAACAGTGTCACATAGACACTGTTTAATCCCCACATTCTTATTAAACAATATACCTTCTCTTAATTCCCCTAACTACAGAAGTATCACATAATATTTCTATCTGTCAAGCCCCCTCATTCTCTCTTCTCGGACCGATTCTTAGTGGCAATTTTGATTAATTATCACCATGGACACTCATAATTAAATCTCCCAATAGCCACTCATCCTCCCCATTCACTCAACATTTAATATATCACCCATCGAATTTCTCTCCAACCCACTTTCCTTAATAATTGTTTCTGCCCCAACACCCTAGTAATCCTCGTCCTTGTGCCCTAAATTTTCAAGTATCCTATTGTTCCCCGTCCCCGTCATTTTGCCTCTTTCCCGAAATCATAAATCCAGTGCCATGGAAATTTCACCCAGTATTTCTCATTTTCCTCAATGCAATATCCCACTATTTTCCCTTATAGAGTATGCCGTGCAACGTGTTCACCCACACCACCCTACACATGCTCCCTCATACCAATGACGCATAGCCATCGGTAATTCCCCATTATATCTTCTTTACATCCGTATCCATATCATCTAATCTTGATCAGGTCCCCAGTCTTACCTCTATTTCTCTTAATCATCTCTATATATTCACCAATTATTTCACCCATTTCTCTTCATTTTCCTCAATAAAATACTCCAATATTTCCCGTTATTTTGCCTATTTCCCCGAGATCATGAATCCAGTGCCATGTAAATATCACCCAGTATTTCTCATTTTCCTCAATGCAATATCCCATTATTTCCCCTTCACTGTGCCTAATCATACAGAGTATGCCGTGCAACCCGTTCCCCCACACCGCCCTACACATATGCTGTATTCTATAAGAAATATCCAACTAGATATGACAAGATCTCTGACTTTCAGATAGTACCACCTGCACCAGGCCTCAAAACTCAAGACACCCTCTTAGTTTTCCCTTATATACATCATATCCACCCGTACAGATCCTGGCAATTTAATTTGATTAAACATTTCACATTTGGAGCGGCTATTCCATTGTGAAATTAACACGAGACATTCTGTCATGTAATTTACAAACAAACACGTGTCAAATCTCAGCTGGAAGCAAAATTACAGGTTTTGTACATGAAATTCAGATTGTCATGCAATATCTGCTCGTTTTATACCATCAACGATAACGGCTACTCAAAGTGCTCATGCAGGTGAGTCTGACGTGTGTTGATTTTCACTTCGAAAGTGGAACTTTGATGACGAAAATCTCATGTAGGGGACATTTTTCCCCAGAATTTATTTTGGTATAAGAAGGGAAGTGTTTTGAACTTGATAAAGATAAAATGATAATCAAAATAATATTTTTCACTCAAGATTGGGCCTTTCAGACTAAGAAAGGCACTTTCTGTTGCAACATCGTGTATTAATTCGTTTTTATACGCCCGCCAAAAGGAGGACGTATTATGTGATGGCGGTTTCCGTCCGTCTGTCCGGTTCTCGTGTCCGGTCTATATCTGGGACAGTTTCCTATCTACAGTTCCAATTTTTGGTGAGTGAATACCCTACGGGAAAATGAAGGTCGAGGTCAGAGGTCAAAGGTCACTGGCCCAAAAAACAGGAAATCACTGAAGTGTTCGTGTCCGGTCTACATCTGTGAACGTTTTCTATCCACAGTTGCAATTTTTTGTGAGTGGGTACATTAGGTGAAGACGATGTGTCGCGTACCAAAATTGAGGTCGAGGTCAGAGGTCAACAAAGTTTTGCATACTAAATGTAGGTCAAGGTCAGAGGTCAAAGGTCAGTGTGACTGAAAAATCAGGAAATCATTAAAAATTTCTATTTTTTGTGAGTGGATTCAAATAGGGGGAAATGAAGTGTCGCATACCAGAATGTAGGTCAAGGTCGAAGGTCAAAGGTCATTGTGACCCCAAAATCAGGAAATTATTAAAAATAATATTTCTTTGTGTCAGTAGATATATTAAGGTGACACGATGCGTGACATATCAAAATGTAGGTCAAGGTCAACGGTCAAGGTCACTGTGGCCCCCAAATCGTGAAATTGTTAAAAATCATGATTTTTTGAGTCCATTGAGAAATTACGGGTAGCCGTTCTGTCATGTACCAAAATTTAGATCCAGGTCAATAGTCAAGATCACTGTGACCCCAAAATCAAGGTCAAAGGTCAGTGTGACCTTAAAATCAGGAAATCATTAAAAATTACAAATTTTTTGTGAGTGATTCAATAGAGGGAAATGAAGTGTTACGTACATGTACCAAGAATTAGGTCAAGGTCAAAGTTCACTGTGGTCCAAAATCAGGAAATTATTAAAAACAACTTTTTTTTTGTGTCCATTGAGAAATTACGGGGAGACGGTTTGTCATGTACCAAAATTAGGTCAAGGTCAATATTCAAGGTCATTGTGACTCCAGAATCAAGAAAACTTTGAAAATTACTCTTTTTTTTTTGTCAGTAGATACATTAGGGGGACATGATGTGTCACGTACCAAAATGTAGGTCAAGGTCGAATGTCAAGGAAATTCATAATCATGATTTTTGTGTGTCTATTGATACATTGAGGGAAGACGATGTGTCGTGTACCAAAATTTAGGTCAGGGTCAAAGGTCAAGGTCACTGTGACCCCAAAATCAGGAAATCAGTAAAAGTCACATTTTCATATGCCTGTGTCAAAGACGAGGTCATGTAATGCGATGTTGGGTTCTGTCCATTCATCCGTTAACATTTGTTGTCCATGCGATATCTCTAGTTTCAAGGTATGGATTGGTACCAAACTTTGAGTACCATATACCTTACTCGCATGGCCAAGAGGAGACATACATCAATTTGTCAAAGGTCAAGATTACTGTCCCCTAAAACTGAATCAAGTTTAGCCGACTATATGTGTTAGGTTGGAATATTCAGAGTTCTCTCCCCTACATGTATATGGCATTTGTCCTGTGGAGTTGCCTGCCGTGTTTGAAACAGCTACATTTAGTGAAACTGTTGTGAAATAGAAACCATACATTGACTAATTTAACGGGGAGTGGGGTCCTTTATGACCTTCATACCTGTTTTAATATTAACTCAAAAACAAAGGTTTGCTTCATCACTTTCTTCTTACTTCGTGAAAAATTTTCTCGTCTGAGAGAAATCCATTTGCAGGAAAACTACTATTTTCTTGTGTTTGACTATTGTCGATTTCAGTGTGGGATATGTGAGCTTCAAGGTCAACTAGTTACCAAGAGTTAAAGGTCAACGCAAACGCTCTGAGGTCAAAAATATAAAAAAATAGTCCTTTCGATTCTGAAAATAATGATATTTTTTTCATAATTTTGTGCAGTCTGGTTGGCGAGATATTGCCGTTTGAAAGGTGAAAATCGCTCTCCTGTCAATTCCAGCTGTGACGTCACGGAGGGAAGCCGTCTTGTATTCTCTATGTTAAAGCCGTATACCACAGTCGTAAGTAGCTGCTGATTTCTGGAGATTTTCGGAGTATCGGGACATCATTTGTTAGATATGCCGCGACGTTGTGTAGTGGGAGGTTGCAGTTTTACTACAGATGACGGTGTTAGTATTCATTTGTGGCCTAAAGACGAGAAAATCGCGGCAAATTGGACGAAATTTGTACGCAACACAAGAGTGTGGAAAGAGGGCCTGAGCCAGTACTCGTATAATTTGCTCGGCACATTTTGACAGAAATTAGACATCATTCGAGGACATCTACAGCGTAGCAGTTGAATTCGGGTACAAACCAAAACTAAAGAGAACAGCTATTCCAACTATCAAACCCGAGAACAATCAGAAGGTGACGGCAAAGAAATCGGACAAGGAGAATCTATCACGGACATCGGCTGAACGAACCTAGCCTGCAGGCGAGGCCTCGGGCAGGGAGACGGCTGTACATGCCCTGCTCGCTCTCGCGTGGCATTTGTTGCTTGAGCACCTACAGGTTAGACTGGATGAGTCTCTATTTCATATACACTATCTAATAATACTAAAATGATCTTTCATAAATATATATACGCTTGATAAGTAAATAAATAAAAAACACCAATTGGAGTGAATGGCTGTAGATACAGAAGTGATAATAATACTTTCATATGAATAATCCCTTGACATTTGAGATTGTGGGAATATCATTCGATTTCAATTTAATTGAGGTAATTTGTCGAAAATTGAGCAAATGTGAATGCCGATCCACTCACCACGGCTTATTTTTCGCCATGAATGTCCAAAGTTTTTTTATCAAACTATATAATTCTGAAATTGGTATTTCATGGGGATTATGGGAAAACAAACAAAATTCAAATCAGACGTATATCAGTAAAGTTATCAACAGTTTACTGTCCATACTGCCGAATCCCGGAGTTTATCCCTTCGAAAAGGCTGCCTCGGTCAGTAACAACAATAACAACACAGATGTGCTCGTTCTTTACATCACAGAATCGTTCTACATTCAATACAGTTTGAAATATATGGACATTTGGTCTTATAGATGACGATAATAAGGTTTCCAGTCAAGTTGCATACCAATCACTATTCAACAAACGACCTCTCCGAATCCTGTCGTCGTCGAGTTCCACGTTGTCAGCTATAGAACCTTTGCTGTGTAGGTGGGCGTGGCTGAGTCGATTACAGAGTCATTCGAATCTACAGCCATTCCTGGGCTAGTTGTCAGAGTGGTTGTCACTGTCAGAATCGGAGACGTACGGCTCAAATTGATAGGGCTGAATTCTGCCGTTGGTCTGCAAACAACTGTTAATTTGCCCGTCATCATCCTCCTCTATGTCTATTTCATCTTCTTGGCGAAAAATATTTCCATCTAAGCAGCTGATATCGCTCGAATCGACATCTGAACCGGAGCTCTGACTGCACTCGCTTTCCATGTTATCCGCTGTTTTTTCTCAGGCAACTTCCCTGCGTGACGTCATCAAGCCAACTGTGAAAGTGTGAAAAAGCCCACTTTGCTCCCATATTACGTGTGTTTCTGATCAGATTAGAATTTTTGCAATATTTTTTTCATACAAAGTGAAGTATGAACTATGATTTTTAAGGATTTTTAGACCAAAAAAAATCCGTTTGGGTTGACCTTTAAGCTCATTTTAGATATATGTTACATTCTCAGAAGCACAAAATTGTAGACCTTTCTCTGGATTGCTAGCTACCAATTGGAATCAAGGCTATTAAACAACCTTGAAATTTGGACCAATATAATTCCAGATATTCGGGCGTATATTGAAGCCCCTTGGGCTCTCGTTGAACAAGTAGAGCGGAGTCTTTTTGGAATTAACTTTATAAATTGTGGTTCGAAGTGATCAATTAAACTAAATAGAAATGCCATTTGACGCTATTAATGGGTCTTGAAATCAGGCACATTATCATACTTACATTACCAAATAAGCTGGTAACCAATTTGAAGTAACTGAAACATTGGTTACAGACATTTCTGAATATATTTATTACAGCTAGCTGGGACAATCCAATATGGCTGCCGAACCAATCAACTAAACAGAAAACCTAACAGTTTTTAAGCCTATCAAATGAAACTTGTACATAATCCATCAACTTAAAAGGCCCTGTGGGGCTCTCCGGGATTGACCTGGGATGTCTTTGTGTACATTCCAGATCATGGTAAGAATAGGTCTCGGCTCCTCAGAGAGCTTGTGATAAGAGATGACTAACTGAGGCACCCGTGGGTTTATCAGGTGTTATAAGGAACATGACCCAACCCGTGTGGTTTCCGGGTGTGGAAAGGAAACAAACGTGGTGACATGGCTGAAATAGTGTTGAAAGCGAATCGCCGATGTCAAATCATATTCACTCACTCAACTTAAATGTCTTTATTGACACTTACTGATTGATGGCTTGTAAATTTTATAAGTTGACCGAATTGTGTTGATCACATGCATACACCGATCACATCATCAACATGTTTCTCTGTAAAACCTTTGCTCGTGACTGGATCCATAACATTTCAGCACGCAACAGTTTGGCAGAAGAAATTTCAGTGACCCACGACTTTTCAACAAAAGACATTTCGGCAGTAGGGCCTATTACTGCATATGATATTTCAGCCTGTGACATTTCGACAATCAAATTTTATTCATTAATTTTACCTTGAATTGAATTTAAGATAATGAAATGGAATTACATGAATTGTCCTGTTGGAAATTCAGTTCCTGCTATTGAACTTGATGCATACCTCATAGTGTGTTTAGTGTCTTAAAAGGTTTTTTTTTTATTAACTGGGCAATGCGTTCCTATTTTGTCATACATCCATGAACGATAAATGTAGCCACATGTAAACATGAATTTTTTGTGTGTTCCATCTGTTTTACTATCTTAAATTGAATTTCAAAGAATTAATTAAAATAAAATTTCACTACTGAAATGTCTCGGCCGAAAAGTCATACACCACACTTACTGCTAAGTCTCATGGTTGAAATGTCCCCTGACCGAAATGTCCCCTGCCGGAGAGTCGCAGGCTGAAATGTGCTAACAGCTACTAGACTACATGTACACATGTGTACATGTAGCTTTAAACTCAGCTTTGATGGTAACTTGATCAAGTTACTTTAAAACACAGCAGGCTGATTGCCCTACAGCCTCCAGTAAACAAGTTGTACTGCAGCCAATCAACAGTTGTTTATTACTTACTGTACCCAATCAAATGGCAGATGGTCTTGTGCTGATAGCTGTTTAGTATATACTCTAGCTACACAAAGGAAAACCCGCCAGTTTTCAATTCTAGCATATACACTGCACATGTAGGGCCAAGTTTTATCTCCCGCCCACCCACAATCCATCATTCTATATTTTACCTCGTAAACGTTGTTCTCACAATGTTATAGTGCACTATTGCCATCTTGCTTGTACATAAATTGTGTTTGTAGTTTAGCAGATAAATTTAATAAATTTATCAAGCCCAATCACTCAGTGTGTTGTGTTTTAAGAGTGGACATTCTATCTCAGATTTACATTCTACATTGTACAGTGTGTTCTTTCTTTAGTCTCTAAAAGCTGCAGGCTCTGGTTACTGGTTAAAATAGCTAAGCTTATACATGTAGGCCTCTGTTTGTCCTGAATGGCACTATCCAAATGGATTAAGGACTCCAAAGCTAAAGTCTAAAAAAACATACGATGTTATTAACTATGAATTAAAATGACATAAATTTTTAGGTCAAAAATTGATATGCCAATTGAGACATTCAGTTGTTTAATAACAATTACTCCAAAAATGTTCATAAAATAGTATGCATTCAAAGCAGTTAATTTGATATATTCTAGAACGCAACAGTTCGGTAAGCTACATTTCAGCATGCGTCATTTCAGTACAAAGCGGTCGTTACGACATTTCAGCACACAACAGTTCAGCAGCTTTATTGTACACGTCAAATTATGTTAAAATAAAGATTTTCAGTTTTTTTTTAACATGGAGACAGACTATAGAGCCTACTAAGATTTTGTAGTGAGTGTGTTACGTGCATTTTTAAAATCTGCACGATTTTAAAATTGTCCTGCACGTTTTTAAAAGCTGCGCGATTTTAAAATTGTCCTGCGCGTTTTTGAAATGTTCAAGTTGGTGCAACTATTTTAAAATTGCGCAAGGATTTAAAAACCCACAAGTAACAATTTTGAAATTATACAAGCAACTTTTTGTGTTGAATTTCTTTTAGAAAAGGAATATTTTGAAGCTATGTTCCTCAAGTTTTGAGTCTTTTGTTCACACTGTCATGTGTTCAACTCCATGAGGGGTCAACTGTGATCAACTGCAGCAATTATGCATGCAATTATTTGAAAATGTTTTTAAAAAATTTCTCATGGTTTCAGCAAAGTTCAATAAATTTCAAGAGTAACAGTCCGCTTTAAAACTGAATGAAAATAATGTAGAAATATACCAATTTTTTTAAATAGAATGAACTAGTGCAAGACATTTTCATTCTAATAGTTAACATTTTGATATTATTAAATCTGCGGCTGAACAAATATTCAGTATTTTATGGAACTGTTCTTCCGGTAATGAAATATTCAGCTTTTTTCCACCACTGGGGTATTTTCCATGTTTTACTGTTTAAATTACAATTGCTGAAAACAATGAACAACAATCAGAGCTTGGTGTATTATTCAATGAAACGTTCATCTGCTGTTACCCAGGGTTAATTTATAGAATGTGATTTCAATATTCATAATCTCAGGTACCCATTATAATCCTAGGTTAACATGAGGAAACGTACCAAAACTACAAATATGTGTTTGACAGGAATCAATATAATGGCTTCAGCGTGACACCTATACACTGCCACCCCAGAAGCTGCAAAGGATCTAAAAAAGTTGGAACAAAAAAAACAGCCCATATAATTTTCAATGACTCAAGAATGCATGTATCAATGATTATTTGTACGGTTGAGAATTGGGGAATGCAAATCGGAAAAGAAAATTGGTTTCCGCTATTTTAAAATTGAACAAAGCTCCATTGCGCGATTCTAAAATAGTTGCGCAACTTGAAATTTTAAAAACACGCAGCTAAATTTAAGAATCTTGTAGATTTTAAAAACTCTGGTAACAAGTGTTATTCTATATGTAGATGAGAATGATTATATATACATTGCTTATACAAATAATTTGAAAGTTTAACATCACTCAGCCTTCGTGGAGATCTGTTACATGTATAGGCTGACTGCATGATTGGAAATTTACTAATTTTGTACAAAAACTAAATTGACACCAACAAAAATACCTATAAAATCTTCCCAATATTTCTGTGCATTCATTAACTCAAACCTGGATACTGCCCAATTATAACAAGTCTGTTTAGATTTAACAGACGAAATTGACAAAATGTCGCACCCCGAAATGTCTCTCTCTTTATTTTGTGGCAAAATATTACGTGCTGAAATGTCATGTGCCATAATGTCAGGGATTCCTCCCCATACATTCCAGTATTCTACAGTTTTAAAATTTGTGATGTTTCCTATCTGGTTTTTTAGCCAGAGGGCAGGTTACATGTACATGTAGCTTCCACAGAGATTTTATCATGGGCCAGTCTGTTTGGCTGGCTGACCCAGCCATCTGGTCTGTAACACAATTTTATCTGTATAGTGACACCCATTTTAATGAATAGGCCTAACTACAAGCTCCATGAACTGATGAGTGCAAATTTGAAGCTGTGAGAGATAGCAATTGACTCCAGAGTTTTATGTGTGTTAAACACACATTGAACTACTTGACTCAGAGGGGAAAGTATTACAGGGAAGGAGACCAAATGTTTACTACAATTAAATACCCAAGTTATCATAATAGACAGAATCTGGGTTTGACACTAAAAATCCAGAAAGATAAATTTGAACAACCTTCAGACCAGCACATAGATGTTTTTCAGTGCTGTTGGTATTTTAGAATAAAGTGGTTATATTCAGTTATCCAGTTGCCATGGACTGTGTTTAAAACCGAACAAAAAAAACTAGAATGTGTACATCTGCAATTGATGCAGCTATGAATTCAATTTATATGTTTGTCTATTCTGTCCTTGTTATTGGCACACAGACACACATGTACACATGGATACAATTTCATAAATCAGTGAAAAATATCTCGAGAACAACCGACAGTACTGTTTGCTAAAAAGGTATGTTTAATACACATTTATGTGTAATATGTTTTTCAAAAGTGTGGAAATGAACCATGCAGTGTTTCCTGTTTAGGAAGTATATATAGTGTTTCCTATTCAGGAAACATTAGATCATTTCCTATTTAGGAAACGTTAAAGTGTTTCCTCTTTTGGAAACTTCACGTGGTTTCCTGTTTAGGAAACAATATGTTGTGTTTCCTGATCTGGAAACAAATTGCCAGAATGGGCGATAGGTTACTCATTTAGGAGTTGGCCCGGACTGACAATGGTCTGGAATGCTCACCAGCGTATGCCAAAAATTCAAAATGGAATATAGTTCTTGATTAGGTGGCATTTGTCCAGTTTGAGGTAATTCAATGTTGTGAAGTCATCATCAGCGCTGAGTGCAAATTCTGCTAAAGGTTAATATATGTAGAAATTTTCCGCAGTCTGGTTAATTATTTGTTTTCATATAGATAGTTGTTTGCATGCATAGATAAATTCAATCATAGGCACGTACAAAATATAGGTTGTAAAAAAAAAACGCTGAAAAGTCTTGCAATGGACTTCGCCTGGGCAAATTATCAGGCAGTACTACTTGCTATTGTACTGATTTGATGCCAAAACTCCCCCGCTATTTTGTCAGTATCATTGGGAACTGTTGATTGCGTTGTCTTTGTTGAGGCATGATTGTTATACATTTAAAGGATTCTGATTTGGACAGCTTCCTCTGAGATGTGTCAGTTATGGACACGGTAACTAATTGATGAACAATAACTGGCTGACGTATGTCAAACCTCAAACCTCAGCCTCGAAGGTAATCAAACTACTTTCCATATCGCGACGATGAACCCATATACAACAGAGTTATACGCTTCCCAGAAATGAGATAGAAACGTCCACAACAATTTCACATATACAATGCAGTCACAGCAGTGATTATCCGAGACAAAAACAGTCTAATATAGCAGGAATATGGATACATTACTGAGGGTTTTTTTTGCTAACAAGCGTAAACAATAACAGGAAATTGTCTAAAATTTGATTATTTAAGAAATATAGTCAGACAATAAACTGCTGATAAACAATCTGAAACTGACAAAGAGAATAGTAGCTAAAAACACGAAATCGATTATAACTGTTATCGCCTTTTCTTTAAATCGTTTTAACAAATGTTTTGGACTAACTTTTCGCTTTTAAAGGACGTACTTCAACACTTAAATAAAGCAGTCACACGACTAATCTTTTTTTAACCCTGGACGAAGCCACTTATTGTGCACAGTGACACCACGCTTTTACACTACACTAGCCAAACGGTCAAGGGTTTAATCCGGTTTAATCATATTTCCAAATGTAAGTGAATCGATAATTGTTCAAATAATGTATTAACGTGAACATAACATATGCCTAAATTGTTTAGCCAAATGGGGATTTTTGGTATGAAGATCCCACAATGGGTTTGGACGGATTTCATATCTACACACCATGTATATATAGAAAATAAGGATGTTTCCCCTGGCATCCTACGCTGATAAACAGATCGTATCACTGACGTCCCTACTCTCCTTGTTTCCCCCGCTGATTCACATCGCCAAGTTCGCGCCTCTTGGCCGTAAGGGGGCGCTTTATATGGTTACCCAATCGCCGCGCCGTAATAGCTCGGAGATAACCAGATTCCTCATACTAACCACGATTGGCTAACTACCTCACGTGATCGAAATTACGTCATGCCTTCATGATAGTGAGATCATGACTCTCACGTAATGTAGAAGCCATGCAATTATTTCGACCGCGACAGGCCCTCTTACCGCATCTCTCAAAGGAAATTTTACCCGCCTCTATTACAGTCGAAATTCAATTCAAAATCTGAAACAATTGAACGGTGTTGTTATGTTACCATTCTAGGCAGCTTGCTTTCCTTTTATACTCATGACGATAAAGCGTGGTCTTATCAGTGGGATATTAACAACATTTACAGGGATTCATTTGTTAATTATTTGAAGGTATCAGTGAACAAATGTTTTCAATCAGTTGACGAACCTTACTAAACAATGGAGGAAGTTATCCAAAAATCTGTTCACTCTTAACTCAGAAATTAACGTTATTAGAGCTGTTTTGCCGTCCGTTTATTATTAGTTTTGCCGTTAACGACATATGAACGTTTGAAAAGGGAGACAACTCATATTGCCAAGACTCTTCCGTAAGAGTGATATTCATTGGTCATTGGTGGTCGGCCTGTGCAGAACGCCCCCTTACGGCCAAGAGGCGCGAAATATGCGATGTGAATCAGCGGAGGGGGGGACAAGGAGAGTAGGAACGTCAGTGATACAAGCTGAATAGTATGAGCGTACTGGCATCCTTGAGCATTTTGATAAAACACCTTCTTACTTTGGCAACCACAGGACAAAATAGCTGGTATCTTAGGCAGGTGAATAATTTCATCAATACATGGACAATTTCTTTAAAAACTTCCAACACTATGGCCGCTCTGGTGACGTTACTAACCAGCAAAATGCATTTCTTAGCTGAATTTTTGGACAGGTTATTATTATTTTATTGTATTTATGCGCATGACTCGTGCAATAAATTGGGAAATAATTCTTTGGTATGAAATAAAATAATTTGTTGAAAATTTACGCTGAAAGGACAAAATGTAGAAGAAAAAATGGACAAAATACCATTTTTGTCACGACCACATGATCACCGTTTTGAAACATTAGACATGATGCTCCGCTCTGAGAATTTTCCGAATAGATTCAAAATGACCACAACGTGATATGCTATGAAGTCTAAAACATGTAAGCTCTCAATATTTCTTAAGATCGCTAGAAGGGAAGATTCTCCAGCTCCAACCCATGCCAGATATTCCGGAATCACCAGTCCATATGGTATTATATTGTTTCCTTTTATGAACCATGCCTTTAGATCCCTTGACAACATTGACAAAACGGATTGCTGCCAAGCCGATCATGGTATTAAACTGTACAATTGTAAGAGGTAATATCAGATGTTTGATTATAACAAAAAAAAAGTTGATTTGGACCTGCATTTCAAATAAAATTTACACAACTGACTACATATGTCTTAAGGAAATATATTATCAATGGAGATAAGGCCGTGCTAATGTTATTATATGAATTAGGTATTTTGATTATGAACGCGGAAATTCTTGAATAGACGACGGCTGGATTTTAAATGAAGGACTAGACGTTAGTATTGGCACTATGTCTGTCAGGGTACCTGGACCTACATAGACTGTAATTAGTTTCTACACTGTAATAAATCATGCCGTAAATTCACAGTGAAATGTACTTGCAGAAAACTTGCCAGTACATTCAACTGTGAAATTACGTTACACCGTATTTACAATTACCGCTTTTTAACATGATCTGAATGGTAAGATGTTGCACCGTATCTTATTATTACCGTTTGTTAACAGGCGTTCAACTGAAAATTAGGTTGCACTGTAATTTACAAAATTTACCATTGTTTACATCATTTAAACTGTATAATTGCGTGACACCGTTGTCTACAATTATCGGTTCCTGGAAAAGTTCGTTCGCATATTTGAGCTCTTCCTGTTCACTAATGCGGTCGCCACAAGTTTTCGTCAATAATCACGAAGGAATTACACGAATATACGATTTATCAGTGGGGCATATCTTCACGTCAGAAAAAAACAAAAAGTATAGGTAGCCGCCGCGTCCCTCCCGTGTGTGTTCTGATAATGCTCTGAATAATATTGTACCCTAGAACTCAGGTGTCGAATGTTGCCTGCAACTGGGCGTTTCGTGTGCAAATATATTAACCTCCTTTCATAGAAAACAGGATTTTTTTGTTATGTTTGTGCGCAGTTTACCTGTTCAATATCGCAGTTCAATTCATAGATTAAATATACTGTAAACTCCAGCATACATTTACTGTGAAATAACGGTAATTTATAACAGTGTAGAAAGAAAAGGACCAGAAAATAAATTTTATCCCGCTGGGTTCAAGGATAATCAAATTTTTCAGATATTGAGAAAATGATTTCCATTCCAGTTATTTTGTGTTGTGGTTACCATGGAAAAAAATGTGTTTTATCAAAATGCTCAAAGGTGCCAGATGGACACTATTCGCTTTGATTATCTGCATGGTCCGCAGATGCCAAATCAATAAAATCCTATTGTGCGACCTCTAGCGGAATGTTCTCTCCGCTTGACTAGTATCATTTTGAGGGATAAAACGGCAGGTTGCTTTGTATGTTTACATAAGATTTGCAGATTACAAAAAATATGCCAGAAAGTAGGTCAATCAAATATGGCGGCCATTTTGTGCTCCATATTAGAGAACTGCCCTTTGTAATCGACCTATAGATTGCAATTGTCCGCCGATTCTTTTGAATTTCAGCTGATTGGTGTGTATTGAATGATACAATACTCTGAATAAAACACCAATTTCTAATTTGGGAACAAAAGGGTATCACTCGGGGACCATGTCCAAATTTCAACTGAAATTTTGATTTGAACAATATGCTCCAAGTTATTCCTGCCTGAAACCTGACGGATGCTATATTGTTGTAAATTCTATTTTGGGGTGCTCTGATATGATCTTACAATTATACAATAGTTGTGCAAGCTAGTTATCAACTGGAATTCTACGTAGTCAATAAGAACAGTTCAGGTTTGCTAGAACAGTCATGTCTATCGATATACTTATTCACGCTGTCTAAACTTCGTCATGTATTGTTCATCGTTGATAGCTATTTTTCCTCAAAAAAATCAGTTTGGTTACTCATCTCGGGGATAGTATCCAAATTCCAACTGAGAAACTATGGTGTCTTGTGACAGATGGAATGTGCATGTATGTACTTATAAACGTAATGGTCTGTTTAGGCTTTGCATTTTTAGCATTTTAACTGTTTTTGTATTTCAACATTGCACTCAGATAGGATTTGGGATAGGACATCGAGGGGGCCTATTCAACTACTACTTGATAATAGTTACTCTCTTACCTAACCCTAGCATACAGTGTAGAGAAGATTCATGAATGAAAATTTATTGTCCCATTTTAACCTGAACACATATAATTACATTGCTGTGATTCAATGTCAATGGCTAAATTATACGCATAAACAATAGATAGCTTCTTGCACGAGAAGCGGTCAACGGATTTCAAGACATTCCTGATCATATAGTCCTTTTTCCGCGCCGTTTTCCGGATCACATGTATATTGTATCACGGTCATTTTCAGACTACATTTATTGTCCTCGGTGCAAATCATAATGGATAAATTAAAATTGCCGACCATAATGTAGAGGGAGAGGCATATAAATCCTGTATTTTAGCATCTTTTGTCTTTAGTCACTGTATTTTTATAATTCCTAATTGTATATATGCTAAATTGAACTAATTCTTTGGAGGGTCATCTGAAACTCTGTTTATTACGTTTTTGGTCTCCTTTCAGGTCGTTTTAACTCAGCTCAAAGTATACATTTGACAAAGTGAACTCTTTCACTTATGTGGAACGTTTTGAACCCAGTTTGAGACTATTGGCATTATCCTGAGCGCACAGTATAATGGAAAATTCAACATGGAGATCAAATGGGATCCTCGTATGCTAGAACTTTTAATGGTAACCCTTATGGACAACTACAAGCTACAAGTTTGCGGTAAGGTTGCCGCAATCAATTGCGTGTGTCAGAATTCATCGAACGAATGCTCCGATAGCGGCAGTCTTGTTCGATTGATTATAGAGTCTACCACTACTGGCACACAGTGCGAGATGAATGTGCCAACAGTTTAATAATGTGCCATAACTGGCGCACAGTGTACCGTCAACGGCTCACAGTATGCCGCTAATGGCACACGGTATGCGGAGAGCATGACGGAGCTTGACAGTTAGTCGCTACCGCCACACAGATCGCCGCCACCGGCACACTGAGCCGCTATCAGCATAGTGGATTCCAGGTTTCATTATAATGCTAGTTGTTTTCAATTAACATATCTATTCTACCCAACTCCAATATACATTAATGATGTGTATATTCGAAGAACGGTGGAAATTCTGAACGGCTTCATTCAAAAGTATGAATTTTGTGTTGAATTTTATTTGTACCCTGTGAATACTGAGCCAAAATGGATATGTTCTAACAGCCAAATATAAAAAATGTATAATTCCATTTGACTCGATATAACTGACATTTGCAGAGGATTTGAAAGACGATAAAATTGGCCCTTTTGTAAATATCATGAAAATGATAGCCTTGCGAATTGGTTTGGTTGAGAATACATAGCATTGTGTTGATATGTATTCTGCCAGCTTCATCTTAAATGAGATTAAAGAAAATTACTAAATTCTCCCAAGAGGGAGTATATAGGGGGTATATTCGTCATAATGTCGAAATATAGAATTACAAGCGTCTGGTCCGTCATTCATAATTCAGCCGTCGTCCATTAAAGAATATCCGCGTCCATAATCCAAAGACCTTTTCTATATTCCAAATAAGCAGCATTAGCACCAAATTCAGAAACACAATCATAGTATATATAAACATAGGCTAGTTTCCTGCAAGAGAGTAGCGATCAACAGTTTTCAATGATGTCGGCAAGACATCATGATGTTCCAAAATTATCAAATCCTTATCGCTGCTCAGTATTCTTAATCCATATGATATTCGTTGTAAAGTCACGCTTTGATTGTGGCTGTTCATATGAGCATCATGAGGATCTTGAAATACCTGGGTTCATACTGCCCCTAGCCCCGGATTAAGCGAAATTAGACACAAGTTACTAAACGTAAGACACACGGAAGACATACATACAAACGGTTCTAAAAGATATTGCTGAAACATGCAATATAGAAACGATGTAATTAATACTTACAGATTAACAAGAACAGCCAAGAACTGGTCATCTTTAGTATGAGAATCATGACACCCAAAGTTTCTCATCCAAGGTTATTGTCAACAAATGGAAGATTTTGTTATAAGCGATTTAAATACCAGTCAATTCTTTGCGGTGAGCAAACACTAATGTGTACCTGCCTGTGACATTTTAATGTACTGAATATTTAATTGGACGCAGCGAGTCATATATTTGCGTAACGCAATAAATTGAGGGTCTTTAATACTCTGTGCGTGCCGCACACACGAGATTCATTGCATTATATCATTCTGGAGGCGGAATTTGTTATCCTTTCTCTAAAAGTATAGAATTCAATCACAGCAGATGTAATAAAGCTTTGTAAACCACCGTGCATTATTGAATCAAATTCCTTGAAGAATCCACAGAGCACACTTACCACACGAGAAATTGTAAAACGGTCTTTGTGAACATTGAAACAAAACTCATCTTTCGAAATGAAGAAGTATGTTGATATTCATACTCGAGGAATTGTAAACATGCATAAGGAGGCAACACCAGGCATCTGCACGTTTCGTTTGCTGTTTTCTTTCACAGCGACAGATGATCGTTAACATGGAGCAAATACTGAGGATACAATCGGTATTTGGTCCATTTAATCCCTCTCTCAATGATTATTTTACAACTGTCAACTGCAATCCCGTTGACAGCCATGCCAATTCGAACAGAAATTTGTGATGAACCGTGAGATACCACCGATGTTAGAGTCGGGATAACACACACACATCCATCAGAATCGATAATTAGCACAAAATTCCTACCAGGAATGAAATAAAAATTCAAATAAACGCAAGCTAGAAACTTGTAAGAGAGAATCATACACTGGGAGAAAAAGGGGATTCCACCATGATGGCCAAAGAGTTATCTACAATTACAAGCGTCCAGTCCGCCATGCATTCTTCAGTCTTCGTCCATTAAAGTATTTCCGCGTCTATAAGCCAAAGATCTAATTCATGTAACAGCATTAGCATCAAATTAAAAAATAAATAAAAAATAAATACAGTATACATAAAAACAGGCTAGTTTCCTAGAAGCCAAACCTTCCCTTTGGGTTTCAGACCGATTCACCAGAGGATAAACTATGATACCGGAATGGGTATCTGGCAGTAAGAGAACCCTGGTTCTCGACAAGATACCCCACAGATTTGTCACGATTTCCAGTTCCTCCACATGATTCCCCGGATCACCCCACAACGTGAAAGTGGGATCCTCGGCGCATGCGTGTGGTTGACATTCCTTTCGCCTGTATCTTGTTTGGTGTAGACCATGGTCGTCTTTGATCAGTTAAAACCACACCAATCTTAACTTTCGTCATGCCATCGATGTCATATTCCACATCAGTTACATTTATCGTCACACAGAGAGTCCGATGTGAAAGTCAACACTGGTTTACTGTATATTTTGCTTAAATTCTTGTGGGAATTTCTAATTTTCTAAGGATAATATTTGCCAAATTGATCGAAATCATTATGAGTAAGACTATTAGAATTCCTACCAAGACTGAGAACAGGAGTGGACAGTAGCAAGCCATTGTTGTTGTTGTTCACATTCACAATTTATTCATAAGACCGACAGAAATGGTAAATCCAGCCAGAGATTCTCACCACGAGAACCCATGGCATCGGGCGGATTACCCCGAGGAACCCCTGGGGAATCCGGTTGATTCGCTAGGAATATCGCAGAATGTGCCGTTGCTGAATTACCCTTCAACCATCTCTACGATTCCCCTATTTCTCTCAATGCATTTAACAGTTTTCGATGATACCAGGAAGATAACATTGGGGCGATAAACGACGTTTTTGAGAGAGATTGAACGTCTGTGCATGATTTGCCAGATTTTCGCTGTTCGCGTGGGCTGTTTTTTTTGTCATGGTCAGGCCGGCTGAGTTGACCTGGATCACCATTTTAGAGGGGCGCTGTATTGAATATAAAATTTTCGTGGTGTAGATAGAGGGCGCTGTATTGAATATGAGATATTCCGTGGTGTAGATAGAGGGCGCTGTATTGAATATGAGATTGTCATACGGGGCTTTTGGGTCTTCGAAAGCACTGTGTTAATATATAGCGCCGGTTATTTGTAAAACTCTTCATAACTGCTATTATTTTTTTGTTTGTTCGAATTAATCTTTCCTGGAGCTCTCTGGGTGAGAGTTTTGCTTTGCTTTTTTGTCTTGGTCAGCTCGGCTGGTTTGACCTTAACGTAGATCACCATTTTCATCGTGTGGATAGATGGCGCTGTATTGATTATAACATTGTCATAGGACGTCACATTCGCAACTTCTCGGGGATCTCCGGTCCCCTTCGTAGATTTCCGCTCGGGAGTTCCGAATGAGGACGTCACTGTGTTAATATATAGCGCGCGCTATTTGTAAAACTGATGACAATTGTTATTATTTGTTTGTTCGAATTAATCTTTTCTGGAGCTCCCTGGGTGGGAGTTTTGTTGTGCGGCTCTCTAGGCGGGATAGATAATTATTTTTTAGTGCTATGGCAAACAAACTGTTGGAGAGGCCACTGAGCCAAACTGACCCAGCTGGGTTGACCTAGATTACCATTTGCCTGGTGTGGATAGAGGGCGCTGTATTGGTTATAGCAGTGTCATACGGGGCTTTCGGATCTTCGAAGGCACTGTGTTAATATATAGCGCGCGCTATTTGTAAAACTGATTACAACTGTTGTTATTTGTTTGTTTGGTTGTTCGAATTAATCTTTTCTGGAGCTCCCTGGGTGAGAGTTTTGTTATGCGACTTCCTAGGCGGGAGTCTTTTATTATTTTGTAGTGCTATGGCAAACGAAACAATTGGAGACTTAGACTTAGACTTTTGGGGCTAAATGCCCCTAAGCCGATAGATATTTGGCGTGTTTTAAGAGAGTCTGTCGAATCAGGGCCGAAAGTCCTTGATGGATTAACGCAGGTAACACAGGATCTCTGGATTGTGACACTACGAAATAAACAGGCCAGAGATGTTCTCTCAAACGGTATCTTGGATTTTCAAGATCCGTGTGGTCGCTATCGAGATTGCACCCACGAAAGTACTTGTCAAAATAAAATGCCCTGTTGAGATATCACACACTGACATCAGACATATTTTTTTTAGAAATATGGTAAAGTACAAGACATTTCTCACGAGTACTATAATTTTGACATAGATTTCAAAACTGGGAGTAGGAAGGTCACGGCTCTTCGGCATCAAAACCACTCTTCCCTCTACAGTTATGTTTGAAAAATTCAGAATTCCTGTTTGGCGTAGCGGGGGTTATTTGTAAAACTGTTTATAACTGTTATTATTTTTTTGTTTGTTCGAATTAATCTTTCCTGGCGCTCCCTGGGTGGGAGTTTTGGTTTGTTTTGTTTTTTTTTGGTCTTGGTCAGCCCGGCTGGTTTGACCTTGACGTAGATCATCATTTCCCTTGTGTGGATAGATGGCGCTAATTATAACATTGTCATACGGGACTTTTGGCTCCCTACCGCAGGTATTGATAATAAATGACCGAAATGGTTCTCTTCTCCCCCCCCCCCCCTCGCTGGGATAGACCAAATCTGCCCGGCTTGGCTTGGCTACTACACTCTTATCCATTCTTTTGTCCAATCATATTTCCGAATAATCAGTGTCTGATTCATATTCCTCAGTTCTCATTTCTTGGATAAGTTCTTCGAAGCTCTGTTTCATCGCTTCCCCATGGTAAACGATGTATGCAATCTGCCGTTTTCACTTCAATTGTCGAACAAAGGATTTGACCGTTACGCTGACGCGTGGCTCTTTCTTCGAATAATGAGACAATCTGATGCGTGTTTACCATATTTACACCAGGTATTATTGGTTAAAAGTCTGCCCATATGCGTTTTTCTCAAATTCTGTGATAAATATCGTACATTGACATCAAAATACGATCGTATAAGCTTTATAAGATCTCAGGCGGAACATTATGTAATCTTTTGCATATCATGTGTTTTATCTATTCATGGAATTCAAATGAACAGACACAGTCAAATCGTGACTGATAAATATACTCTTTATGAACGATGGCTGAATATTGAACCTCGAATCTGACGCCTGCTATTTATATTCTGATTCATATGTAAAATAGTAAAACCTGCTCGATGAGTTCCCGCATATGTATATGTAATATTTTTGTTGTTGATATTCTGCTCAGATAAGTAAGTACACCTATATGTGTGGATATAATAACATGGTAGCATTCTTAAGAAGTTTAACGCCATCCAGCGAGTAACAATTCTTTTGTATTCTTTTTACATATATGTCGTCATTAAAATGTGTCGTCATACTTGGAACAGTGTAAGACACCTAACGAGCCGAAAGACTATTTTCTTCAAGCAGAACGTGGTAGACAATTTTGTGTGCATGTGTGTAGCATAATGTTTAGCACATTTATCTGTGAATAAATATCAGTGATGTGTCGAACATTACTTTTTGTTTAGATAAACTAGGAATATTTTAGGCCAAATCATATTGGCAGGGAAACTAAACAAGGAAAACTTTTATTTCAATATTACACAATCGTGCTAATGGATGTTAGACATTCCAGTAAGTCAATAATTTTTAGCTATCTGTCGTATGACGTAGGACTAGGATAAACGCAGTGAATTCACTTCTTTGCAGAATATTGGTGAACTTAGATGATAACGGTTGTACTTGTAAATGCATTATACCACGAAATAATGTACAGAATCGATGCGAAGTAGTCGGAGTCCAGTTCAAATCTAAATCATAGTAATGTCTGTTGAATGAGGTGGTGTAACGGAAAAATAAATGTTACCACGGTTATCGTGTACATGGGAACAACATAATCAGTATTCAAAATGATTTTTGTGCATCTCTGCAAGCTGATATCACTATGGTTACCGGTATTAGAATAGTAGTCCGCGATATATTAACACAAAACTTGCCTAACATTCCTGAATACGGAATAGTAGTCTCTCTTAGGATGATTGAGTTAATATGGTTAACGTCGCTTTCAATATTTTTCCAGATATATCAGTAGTATACAAAGGCTAAATTGGCGTAATAGCGCCTCACTGCGCATGCGCAGAACCTTGTGTGACGTCATAAGTGTGTTTGTGCGCATGCGTGATGTGTGGGAGGTGGGTACAAGATGGCCGCGAGTGTCATGTGTGGGAGGTGGGTACAAGATGGCCGCGAGTGTGAGTGAGTGCAAGATGTGGGAGGTGGGTACAAGATGGCCGCGAGTGTCATGATGTGGGAGGTGGGTACAAGATGGCCGCGAGTGTGAGTGAGATGTGGGAGGTGGGTACAAGATGGCCGCCAGTGTGAGTGACATGTGGGAGGTGGGTACAAGATGGCCGCCAGTGAGTGGAAGATGTGGGAGGTGGGTACAAGATGGCCGCGAGTAGTAAAATGTATAAAAGGAGTCGATTTTTAGGGAAAGGGTGTATTCAATCTGACTTACCTGACCTGACTTCATCAGCCAGCCAGCCAGCCAGCCCTCCTACCTGCCTACCCGCTTGTAATAATACTTTTACACCGTAGCAGTTGCTCACCAGCCTGGAGCCCATAGTCATGGCGTCATTATCATTATTTTTAGTCAGGCTTGCAAAGTACCGTGTTCGTCTGATTGAAGAGATGCGGAATGTGGGTGAATTATGTGATTTCCTTATGCAGGAGGAAAACATACTACTGGAACAGCGCGCCGAAGAAATCATGGCGGAGAAAACGACTTCAGCCCAAAACACAGCCCTCATCGATGATGTACCGCAGTTTACCTACTATGGATGTCTAGCCTTCATGGCGGGATTGAGGATGTCGGGAAATGACGAACTAGCAGATCTACTTGAAGCCCACGATGACGACGTTATACAAGATGCTGATGTGTTAGTAATGGATACCACTACTAAACAGCGTACTACAGCTAGCAAACGTGCGTACACTACCCCAGAGGCGAGTACTACACCTGCCAAACGCGTTTCACGCTCCAAACGCCCCCGACTAACACCGTTAGTTATACCTGAGTCAGTAGTTGTACCCCAGCAAGTGCCTGTGAAACAAGAGGTAGAACTTCCTCTGTCTGTCCAGGAGATTAATAATCTGATCCAGCAAGCTTACCAGGCAGCCCACAGGGACATTTGGGAGCTCTCACCTTATTTGACAGTGAGTGTGAAAGACGCAGAATTGCATTTGAATGCGGCGGGCTTTGGCGACAAACCCGGTAAGCATATTGCCCTGAACTTAGAGAGCTGGCAAAAACTGCAGACCCTTGATTACGCCATCGATGCAGTTATTCGCGACGACGGGCGTGATGAAGCGAAATTTCATGTGGGTGACGACATTTATGTGAGCTGTGCTTATTACAACGATGAGCTGCTCGTTCATATTCGTAAATGGCGTATGCAGTTAGATACGCAACAGCTCGTACCTTGTCCTCAGGGTGTCACTTTCAAATTAACAGCCTGGCGGAAGTTACAGAGTCTCGCAAGTTCCATTGGTTCAGCTCTGGTCTACCAGGTGTCTCACTATATTTACCTGAAGTACATCGATACAGTCTTGCAGCTCATCAGACCTAAAATTCCACAGCACACTCCAGTACCTTCATACGCAATGATCACTGAAGCACTGGAGGCCGTGACGGAGACGGAAATTGCCCTGGGAGTTGAAGCGGGTTGCCTGTCCAAAATTCCACGTGAAGAAATTATAACATACATTTACGTGCACCAAGGACGGAAAGCTGATGATGAATTCAAACGAGTCTTGATGGCGAACTATTGAGAACAAGTGTTGAACAGAACATTTATTACCATACACCTTCATTGAAGTGGCTTGAGAGCGTATAATTGTTATTAAAATTTCAGAGTTTTTTTTACTGTTAATTGTATTAAAAACATTCAATATATGATGAATTTAAACAAGTCTTGATGGTCAACTATTGAGAACAAGTGTTGAACAGAACATTTATTACCATACACCTTCATTGAAGTGGTTTGAGAGCGTATAATTGTATTAAAAACATTCAATATTCAGATATAATTGTATTAAATTCAATACCCTTGTGAATACGTTCATTCTATTTGTGTTAATAAAAAATAGTAGACGAAAATTACAAAAAATGCTTAGTGTTCATTCTTTTGTTCCCTAGTTCCAATACGTGTATTTTCATACCTTTAGACCGTCGCGCATGCGCAGAATCACCCTAATTCAACCTTCCACCCAGTCCATTAGATAGCCCTTCAACCTTATCAAAAGTATCACAAAAAGTATCACGTCACTATGAATATCTAGCTGAGATTTCTCTTCTATATCGCCCCATTATAACCTTATCAAAAGTATCACGTACCAATGAATATCTAGCAGAAAAAAATTTTTGGCTATCCCCAGCTCCAAAAAGGCTATTTTTATACCCCTTCACTGCCGCGCATGCGCAGAAGGGTGATAGTTCAATCCCATACCCAGTGCATCAGATGCCCCTTCACCTAAGCTTCAATTTGATACCTCACTCGTCCCCATTGGCCCATTAGGGGCTTCCCTAGATTGGCTATTCCATCAACCTTCCCTCCTCCCGACCCCGCCCCCTTTTTCCCTGCCTTGTTTTCAATATTTAATTGTTAAAAAACATAGAAAATGAAAAAGTTTTTTTTGGGTTCCATTTTAATCTTTTTTTCCTTGTTTTTAAAATAAAAAAAAAATTTTGGCCATGCCATCAACCTTCCCTCCCCCTTGTCCCCCCCTTCCAATTCCCCTTTTTCCGTTTTTTCAATATTTAATTGTTAAAAAATTGAAAAAATTGAATTTTTTTTTCTTTGGGGATAACAATGATGGGGTCTGATGTTAATTTTTGTGCTTTTTAGAAGTTTCCTCTTCCGGGGAAGATGGTTGGCCCTGAAAAGGGCCGTTAGTGTTACACCACCACACTTACGCACGGTAGATTTTCTTTATCCCTCCTACATGTTTCCGGCAAATTGGACATTTTATTTTGAGATGGTTCTCGCCGGCCTCAGTGCAATGGCACATGTCTCCTACACACGTCAGTGTCACCCAACAACCCGCACATAGGCATAAATGACCGCATGGCAAAACAGCAAACTCGCTTTCGTCATCTGTACATATGCTACAGCGTGATATTTTCTGCTCTTTATCCAGTTGTTCGTATTGTCTGTGAATCTCCTCGTCCATTTTAATCAGGTCTTCTTTCAGTCCATTAATCAAGTTGTTCAGGCGAGTTACCTGGGCTTCACACCCACAGCATTGTTGTGGCGGAGTTTCGGCGGTAGTTGAAATCATTGGAATTTCACCAGGCGTTGTCGTTGGCCCACGTCTACTATTTAACCATGGCAGTTCATCTTGTTGTTCCTCATCAGTTGTGTCATCATCGGGTTCTTGTATGGTCTCCATCGTGCTTATTTCTTCGTCATGTGCATCCCTTAGTCTTTCCAATTGTGCATTTTCTTCGACAGTTCGCCGGAGTTGTTCTAATTCTTCTGTACTGCGTGTTAAGATGGTTGTTTCGTCTTCCAATTCCCTTTGAAAACTGGTGGTTACCATCATTCCATCATTTTCCTGAACGCTAACCAGCTCTCTGTGTTCTGTAGCGGCAGCAGCATTTCTCGGGTCCCTAGCGGGGTGATGTGTAAACAGCGCACGTCTTGTTGAATTCATGATTGTATGGGTGAATAAATGTCACAATATACACGTATTTATACTTTTAGTGGGCTGTGGGAGGTGGGTACAACATGTCCGCCAAGTGTCAGTGAGTGTAAGATGTGGGAGGTGGGACAACATGGCCGCCAGTGTCAGTGAGTGAGTGAGTGAGTGCAAGCTGTGGGAGGTGGGTACAACATGGCCGCCAAGTGTCAGTGAGTACAAGATATGCATGGCCGCCAAGTGTGAGTGAGTGCAAGCTATGCTCACTGTATATGAGTGTGCTTTGTTATCATTGTTCAAGCATAAAAATTTCCTATTTTTTTCCATAAATCCGTTACAATTTTCTCGGAATTATGATAAGACTAATCCATAGTGTACACGTATTTTTTTTTAGCCAGGAAAATTAAATTATTTCCAATGTACCTGGGTTTTAGACTACCGTACACTAACTTTATGATTTTTAAAATGCCTAAAAATTAATAAAATAACCATATATTCTAGCGTTAGGTTGTTAAATTTTTAAATATAACACTAATGAATTGCCTGAGTTTAACTTGTAATAAAATTTACAGGTGCCCTGACATTTATTGTAAAATGAAAAGCTGTTTATAATTGTTAAACAAACACACATATATTTTTTCTTCAGCAGCGTAGCACACGATACAACCAGAGTGTTTTCGCTGCGCGTGCGCGCGTGTCTTACACTATAAATACCACATTTTTTAATTATTCACAATTAATCTGAGTGCTCAGTCATGGATTCACCCTTGGCTCAACTCATGGATATTGACAACACATCAGATTTGTTCACAAATCATGATAATCAAGTACAACGCTTCGACAGTATCATGAATTTGGTACACGATGAACCCCGATTAGATGATATAATCAACCACTTATTCTCACCTTTACCTGAACCCCAGAACTACCCTGCACCAACTCATTGTGAACATCCTCCAGAAACATCGCCGCTGGATAATTTCTTCGCCTTGACAACAACCACACCGGATGTTACTCCAGATGTATACCAAAGTTTTGATGATATAGACGAGATGTTACAAACCATGTTAAAACCCCCAGAACCAGAGACGACAGAAGATGGAACCGATTCAAATGCCTCCTATGATTCCGGAGAACAACAACAACAACAACAACAACAACAAGCACCAGATGACAAGGCCAAGAACAGGGGAGAAGAAACACAGAAAAAAGATTTAAGAAGGCTGAGGCCAGACGCCGGAGAAAAGAGAAAAGATACCAGATTGAGGAGAAATAGGCCACATCAAGACAGGAAAAACAGAAAAGATGTGAGAACAAAGAGGCTAAGAGACAGGAAAATAAGCCCAGAAAAACAAATCCAAGACGAAATCAATTATGTATGGACATTAACAACAACAACAGTCGGACGGACCACAGAACGGCAAAGAGATTTGTATATCCATTGTGTAGAATGCGCGAATCCATTTTCCAAATTCGCTATATTCCCTTGTGGGCACCAGGGTATGTGTGAAAGCTGCATCAACCACCACGCTAAGATACCATCGTGTGCAGAGGCGAATAAACCGATAGTTTGTCAATTGCTTCCTTTGACGTGTCCTGTGTGCGCTCAGAGAAGAAGACAACAGACCTTGTCAACAACGATGTAATATGGCTATATTACATATTCCAACGGTTTTTTTAAAAACCACCCAGCTGTTCCGAAAGGGGGACTTCTAGCAAAGCACAAAATAATTTAACACGAGAATCACACCCCTGTGTTCGTTCAAAATAAATGCCCCACTCTTATCAAAATAAATTCCCCTTGCATACCGGGGTTTTAAAAAAAGTGCGCGTTATCTTCGCACTGTGTAATATTAAATTAATGGGGGCTATTCCCAACTTTTATCAAATAAAATTTTTCCCTCATATTTATTTGATATTTGGACAGGAATTGTTTATTTGAGTGAATGCAGTTTTAAAAAAAGAGAGGAAAATGTGGGACAATCTGTGCTTTCAAATTCATGTGCTATTATTTAGAAGTTCTCTTTCGGAGAAATTTATATTTTTACGTGTTTGTTTCACGTGCCCTAACAAGGGCATTTATTATTTTTACGTGTTTTTATTCACGGGAAGTAGCTTACATTCCATCTGCCGGGAAATAGCCGTACACCGTTCTCTTCCCTACATACAACACATCGACGTCCTCAAAATTTGCAATGTTGTTCAAAAAATTTGCAGCCGCTATGGTGGTGGTGGAGGTCGTAGATGGTGGTGGTGGCGGCGAGGGTATGTTTGCTGGCATGTCTTCTAGCGGGAACGGTTTCTCTCCCTCCCCCTCCTCCTCTACCTGGAACGTAGGTGGTGGTGACGGCGTTTTCGATAACGTTGTTGTTAACGCCGGAGGAGGAGGCGGGGTAGGGTTCACCGCTTTCCCCATCACTTTGCTCAGTGTGTTGAACCAATTCTGCTCATTCATGGTTGAATGAGCCGCCGTCAATACTTCTCTCACATTCTCCGCCATTCTTCTTTCTCGTCTGGTTGACTGTAAATGTCCGTCTTCATCATTCCTGACCGCTTCCTCCCAGCTTCTCAACTCCCGTAGCCAGAACGTTTTTATCGCTCTTAGCATTTCTCCCCTCTGCCGTCTTGATATATGCTTTCGTACGCCGCTCATCTTGCTCTCTGTTATCTTCTCTGTGAAAAAATATTTTGTGATAGAGCGTTGGCAGCGGGTGGCAGTATATATGTACTTCGCGCGGACCTCAGCGAAATCGTTCATGGAGAAAATTAAAAAAGATTTGGCGTGTGTTTCTTTGAATTTATAAAAGGTGTATCATTTTACAATCAGCATTAGTCCCCGTAGAATTTTTAGTTCTAATTCATCGCACATAAATGAGGCACTCGTATTAAAAATTTCAGCCGTATAGTCCCTTGTTTACGTCATAATTTTTAATTTTTAGTGGGTTTTCGAGCCGTCACGAAAATACAGAAAACCCGACACATTAAAAAATAATTAATTTTCTTCGTTAAAAATATAGCAAGTCGATCCCATATTATTCGATACGAATACCCTGAAAATTGCAGTTCGTTTCGTTCATGAGAACTATAGAAAAATTAAGAAAAACACAGCCTTTATTTACGGTGAAAAAACACAAGCGATACCGTTTTTCCAAAGTCACGCGCTGTATAAGAACAGCTCTAGCCGTTGCGTATTATTAATACTAGCCAACGCTACAAAAGCGCGGACTGCATGCAGAGCAGTCTAGAGCTACTCTATAAGTTTCGTATGAAATCATTTCGTTGAAAACACCGTTTGTCATTGCAGAGTAGTGCCCCCTTATTCCATTAGGGAGCCAAGAGTTATCCTTTTATTTGCTCCTGATTTGACTATTTTTTACAGCGGCGGTAGGCCTTGTTTGGTAATCATAACCGAGGCTAATCATTATAATATTTTATTTTTATTCTCGTAGGAGTCCAGACTATTAATTGATGTACTCGGGCAGCGTGTAAAAATTAATTGCAGTATTTAATTAAATTTCCCAGGGTATTTTTTTCTGAAAAAAAAAAAAATAAGCCCAGACCAGATAGGGTTAATAATGAAAAATAGAATCTATCGCTCTATATATGTGTGTCGGGCAAGTATTTGAGTCATTCTTCATGATGGCCTCGCCGGGTAAAGAGCTGGCGTTCTTTCAAGTCACGTCTAAGGTCTTGCTTATTGTATACGAACATGAATTACACCTGATCGAAGAACACCCGATCGAGGTGAAATTAATTTTAACCCTGGCCGGGTGGACGCAATTTACACGGGTCTTACAAGCCCAAGAACCGGAAGTAGATTTTTTACCTGTCGGTGTGGGAGTGTACCTGCGAAGGTGTAGAGAGGATTCATTTTTCCCCCGATTAGAACAGTACGGGGGTGGCGGTATTGTACTTTGGCCAGCATTATGGGCGGGATTAAAAGCTATCATTGCCGAAGTGGACGATGCACTCTACCCGGAAGAAACCCAATCGATCATTACCCGTACGTTGACTCCGGGATGTACTATAATAATATACCCAGATCGCCTCGAGCTGATTGACGACGATTCGCGCTGTTGGTGTAGCCCGGAGCCCGCGCGTGTGACATTATCGCCCGAAGGGTGGACTACCTTGAAACGCGTGTTATTTGGTGATTTGGATGGACAGAGTATTTACCTGTATCAGGATGTATACATTTTTCGCGGCCCTTTTTTTGCCCGATTGATCTCTCTCAAACGAGACGGTGGATTTACGTTGGATCCCGATCTGTGGACGGCTTTACAACACATCGTTCCCGTGGTGGATAAAGTATTCTCTGCACCGCCACTCACAGAATAGGGCCTATAAATACCAGGGGAAGAGAGAGTGTGTATCATTTACCCTTGGACATTGAGAGAGCAAGCATGTCGCTATCACTACGTGCCATTTTGCCGCTTACACCGAGTCTGCGCCTATACGTGTATGCAGAAAAAATCAAACTGGTGCAAGACGATCTAGCTATTTACTGGACCCCCGCTGAAATGCTATGGAATCCGGTGACACTAGAGCGTGATGGGTGGAATAAGTTTAAACGGGTATTGCGCGGGGAATTGGATGGAGAGCTGATTCATCTGGATAATACCATGTACGTCTATACCGTAGCACCCCACCGCATACGGATAGGTCGGTACAAAGATGCGCGCAGTATCACCCTAACTCTCTCTGTGTGGGCAGCCTTGAAGAAAATAATGCCTATTGTCGACCAATTAATGTCACCGGACGATCGAACACCTGAGCAATTAGCGTGGGTTCGGGCTATAGAAGAGGCGTTCGCTGAACCACATGAAAGACTACATAAGGCAGAATTTTGTTTCTGTAAACCTACAGCCGGGGAAGAAAAAAGGCCTATATGTAAACAATGCAGAGCGGCTAGAAGGTCAGTACCACCCTGGGAAGAGGTCGACTCACATGGGACGGGGGCGAACTCACCCCGGGAAGAAATCGACTCACCTGTGGCGAACGAAGAGATCGACTCACCTGTGACGGACGAAGGGAAAAAAGTGCATGATGCGGCAGTCGGAGAAAAGGGAGACGTCTATTAACAAAGTATTAACTGATTTGTATTACAAGCCGACCAGTGCAGCTGCCTATAGTGGTGTGGGGGCATTGACTCGAGCGACCCAAGGTATTAGTCGAAGTGAAGTTCGAGACTGGTTAAAAACTCAAGATACCTACAGTTTGCATCGAGCTGCCCGACGTCATTTTCGCCGGAACCGAGTCATCGTGGGAGGAATCGACGCGCAATGGCAGTCGGATTTGGTGGACATGAGTCGATTTGCACCTCAAAATGATGGATACCGGTACCTATTGACGTGTATTGATATTTTATCCAAATATGCCTGGGTCCTGCCCGTTCGTACCAAAACAGGAGAGAATCTTATAGCAGCATTCCAGCAGATTTTCAAGACAGGACGCAAACCTCTTTATTTACAAACAGATGAAGGCACAGAATTTCTCAACCGACCCTTTCAAGCCTTTCTTAAGAAAAAGAAGGTATTTTTCTTTCATACGTACAACGAGACGAAAGCTTCGGTGGTGGAACGTTTCAATCGTACGTTCAAAGGGCGTATGTATAAGTATTTTACAGCCAAGAATACCCGACGCTACCTGGATGTCTTACCTCAACTGGTGCAAGGCTACAATCGGGCTTATCATCGCAGTATCCAACGAGCGCCCCGGGATGTGACAGAACGCAACGAACATCAAGTACGTACTACGCTGTACTCATCATCCAGTCCATCACGGACGGCCCCCCGTTACAAACGGGGAGATACGGTGCGGATCAGTAAAGTGAAAGGACAATTTGAGAAAGGATATTTACCCAACTGGAGTGACGAACACTTTGTCATCGTACGCCATAAACCACGACAACCCCACGTCTATGAACTGGAAGATCTACAAGGCGAGAGACTGCAAGGCACGTTTTACGAGACAGAATTACAACCCATAGTGAAAACACCGAAAGATTACTACACGGTGGAAAAGATTTTGAAAACGGAACGTCGACGGGGCATCCCCTATCATTTCGTCAAATGGCAAGGATGGCCTCGTTCCTTTAATTCCTGGGTGTCTGGCCGTGACATGAAACGCCTATAAATTCGAACTGCTAGTACCACCCGGCTTCAGTATAGATGGTGGTACCATGGATAGAGCACGGCTCCCCGTATTGTTACAATCTCGAAAAGGACAAGTGGGTACTCTCGTGTGTGTCATAGTGCTTGTGGGTACGCTATTTACAGGGGTGTTCTACGATTTGTCGACCGTGTTAGCCTTTTTGAACACGCCGCGTTCTCCATCATCATCATCACCCCCCATCACTTCGACGACCACGACACTGCCACCCAAGACGTCAAGAGTGCGCCACGTATCAACCCAGACGTTTCCATTCAACACGTCTACTACTACTACTCACCGACCATCTACTACTACTCCAGCCATCCCGTTACCTTTTACCCGCTACATCGAGCTATCCAAGACCACCTTCACGCCCCGTACTACTACTACTACGACTCCACTCCGTGATCTTCCATCAACCCTGAGCAGTGAACAGGAGCCTTCCACCTCATCACCCTCTAGTACCACCACCACCCACACGGTGCTCAACCTATTTGCAGTGGATCCCCGTGCATCACGCCCTTTACCCTCACAACGGTTTCCCTTCCAGTACTATCCTCTGCGCCATTCTCCGACAACTGGGGGTGGACTTCTAAAACGTCGTCAAATCAACCCCTAAGACACGATGGACCCACGATGGCAGCATCCATTCACCTGTCTCATCGCTGGACCTACCGGGTCGGGAAAAACACACTTTGTTCAACGTCTCATCCAACATGGAGCAGCCCTGATTTCACCGCCTGTAGCTCGTATCCTGTGGTGTTATGGCGCTTGGCAGCCCGCGTACGAGGCACTGGCCCGTGTCCCAGGACTCACCTTAGTGGAAGGCTTACCCCCTGAGGAACTATCTGCAGACACGTTGGTCGTGGTGGACGATCTCATGACGGAAACGGACGGTCGAATTACCCGTCTCTTTACCAAAGGCAGCCATCATCGTCGGTTGAGCATCATTTACATTGTACAGAATCTTTTCAGTAAAAACAAAGAACACCGGAACATTAGTTTGAATGCTCAGTATGTGGTGTTATTCAAAAACCCCAGAGACGCGTCACAAATTACCCACCTCGCTCAACAGATGTACCCTAAGAACACGGCC